>SPJY01036230.1:997918-1110742 GCA_005191435.1 Raddia distichophylla | reverse complement strand
GGAGGCGGCGGGGGTGTGCGGAGCAAGAGGCGGAGCGAGGGGGAGAGGGCGCGAGTGAGGAAGACGATCCTGTCGGGGTGGGCTCCCGACGGGATACCGTCGTGTAGTCGCTCCCTATTTTATTTCCTTGTAAACTACACTTTTAGAGCTTTTTGAGTTAGTTAAGAAAGATTACTCCGCTTCATTTCACTTGTTTCTAAGAGCTCTCAATTATGGTTTGGAGATAGAAAAATGATCAGAAAAAAAAGTATTTGACTTTTCAATTGTTTGAATGAAACACACGAAAATAGAACAGACGTGGGTGTCATTGATGGAAAAAAAAAAAAGAAGCCTTGCGGTGGTCGAATACGACGAATAGTTCAAGTACAGGAGAAAAAAAAAAAAGAAGCCTATGGAAAAAAAAAGAAGCATCTCTGGCCCCTTCTCCCAGGTAGGCCGCGCTCATCTAGCCCATTAGATATTTCCGGCCCGTTAGGCAGAACTATGAGCGGCCCATGTCGCACACTCGCACCACAGGCGGCGTGAGGCGTCTCGTTCCCGTCGAAAACCTCTCTCCAAAGTCTAAAACCCCTCCCTCGTGCTCCCTCGCCCGCGCCACCACCTCCACCGACCACCGCGCCCAAGCCTCCGCCAAGGTAACCCCCCTTCTCCGCCCCCCTCCCCGCCGAGCCGCCGCGCTCGGCGGCGCGGCCTCGGATCCCGGTCTCCATTTCTTCCTCGAGCTTCCTTGGTTACAGTTCATGAATTAGGCAGTGCTCCTGCCCTTCCGCTCAAAAAAAGCTTCCTTGGTTTCTGCCAAGAGGCGTCGCGTAGGCCGTGCAGCCATGATTAACTTTTTTTTGGCGTTGCGTGGCTCTCGATGATGCTCGCGTGGAGATTCTTTTTAACCCCTGGGATTGTGGTTTGGAATCTTGGATGGTGTGCGGTGCGGTGAGGGTGAGGTGGTGGTTCTTGAGAGCGGCGTTAGGGGCTGATCAGCTTTAGCCGTGACAATATTTTGGGCTCGATCTTGTATGCCTCCCGCCTCTTGTGCGCTATCCGCTGCAAACTCTGTGGGCATTGTGTAAATAGTGCCTTATTTGATGTTGTGCCTGGGTTCTTGCATTGAGTCCCTTGACATGTCAGTGCAAATGCGATGAAAGAATTAACTGGAACATTCTGATAGCTGCCATCCTTCATTGCTCTGTTTGTTTTTAATCATTACCTACCTGTTTTGATGATTCAGTGTTGGAGGGAATGGTTGCTGGGACGCTGATAAATTCCAACGAGCGAGGGGTTACTGGAGTGGTCATGAGAACCCATGTTCAAGATGGGAATGAAGTGAAAGGGAGCTTTCTAGAACAAGGCATCACTGATAATGATGAAGACTTTGGTGGTGGCACTTGGTCTGCTGGTGAAAACAGGTACCCTGGCTGGCCTGGAACCAACGTCTTCAGGATGCTGATCCCCGCAACAGCAGTCGGTGCAATAATTGGTCACAAAGGAGAGAGGGTCAGGAGACTCTGTGCGGAAACAAAAGCTTGCGTCCGAGTAATAGGTGGTCAACTTCCTGCAGAAGAGAGAGCAGTAAGTTGTGCATTCAACAGTTATGCTATTATTGCTATAGTATTTTGTGATCACCCTAAGGATTCAACCTTGTTCATTGGAGAACAATTTTATGTTAAGCATTTTCACTACCCTGGATGAAGACAATTTATTCTCTCAGCATGGTCTGTCAACCCTCTAGTAAGGTGGCACTCTACCATGGAATTGGCTACTAAAAATATTCAGTGACTCTTCGGCTTTTTTTACACGTGGTGTTCCATAATTTCATTATGTTATTGTAAGCAGTGGATCTCAATGTATTCTTTTCACGGTGGCTGCAATATAAGCATCACACCATGTATTCTTAACTTTGTTTCTCTTATTGTCGAATAAACTATTTAGTTGTGATGAGCTGTTGAAGGGCATTGTTTATATTTTAATTTAACAGACAATACAATTGTATGAACTCTTTTCATTTTTTTCCATTGAAAGGTTATCATATTTGCAAAGGGACAACCTGATGAACCAATGCCTCCAGCCATTGATGCACTACTAAGAGTATATGAGCTCATAATTAGTAATGATGGTTTAGATATGGGATCTGGTAGTATGGTTGTAGCACAACTTCTTATACCAAGTGAACAGGCAGCAAGCCTTATTGGTGTGCAAGATTCAATGATAAATTCTATCGAGGAAGCTTCTAAAACCAACATCCATGTCTTAGGTATATTCCTTACTCTGATGTATCTAAGCTGTGTTTTCCACAATCACTGGT
The DNA here is from genome assembly GCA_005191435.1 of Raddia distichophylla. Lineage (NCBI taxonomy): Eukaryota > Viridiplantae > Streptophyta > Magnoliopsida > Poales > Poaceae > Raddia > Raddia distichophylla. Next base: position 1,108,443 of record SPJY01036230.1, on the reverse strand, counting down.
GACTGGCTTGTTCTGTTGATATCAGTGTTGATAATAAATATACTTGTAGCTTTTTTGATGATACACACATATAAAGTTACGTGTATAACAATATGTCAATAAGCAACAGAAGTTTCAGGTCATAAATATGCATATTTCCCCATTTTTCTTGGCCGCTATTGCAGTGAATCTTTACTCGTTGCATTAGTATATTCTCTCAATCCTGGTTGCTCTGGTCAATCATAAGTTGAAAATGCAGTTCTGAAATGGAGTGTTTTTGTTGCAATGGTTAGTGGTGCATATTTGTTCTACATATTGTCAAGTATCAGTAATCTCCATGTGTTCAGAAAATGTTGGTTGCGGTTCTCTATTAATTTGGTTATGAAGAAATCAGTGAATTTAACAGTTTAAGTCTGAAGCAGAGCAGTCAGGCAATGTACACCAAGTGTCTACTTGTGATTTTTTTTTAGCAAACTACTTGTTTAATTTGAATTAGGACTCAACTAGTTATGGCATAGTATAAACTGTTTATCAAATGTTCTAATTTTGTGCTAAAAAAATGTTCTAATTCTTCCAACTGGTATTTCCTCTTACTGTTTAGATTATTTTTAAAAATTTTATCTAGTGATATCCAGTTATACACTAACACTAAAATGATTGTCCATGAATGCAATGGCAGGAAACAGTTTCAACAATAACTTCCTCAAAATCGCAAACTACATGATCTGTTAAATGAGTTGCATTCACCATTTGACATTTTGATAAAAGTGGGTTTCACCATTATGCCATTAAGTGCACTTTTATTTTGACCCTTATTTAAATGTTTCTATGTGATATTGCCGTAAATGGCATTTTTCACTTCTTCAGTGATGGGCAGTTTCAGTATGTCGTTCTTTTCAGTTGCTATATTTGGGTTCACTGCTCCAGCCTTCAGTATTATTTCATTGCTTGCATGATTTGGTCATGTAGATGGTGACTTGCCACCTGTTGCACTCGAGGAAGACAATATTTTTGAAATATGGGGACGACCTTCAGGTGTGCGTAAAGCTTTGGAACTTGTTGCTTCTCATTTGAGAAAGTACCTGGTTGATCGAAGTGTCATCCCATTATTTGACCCTCATGTAAGTTTCCACCATTTTTAACATTAGTCATTTAATGGGTATACTTGATTTATAGTACATTTTTACTTTCGCCAACATTTAATTCTGACAGCTGTTTGTTCTCCAGATGCCTATGACAATGTCATACGTGGACATGCCCCCATGTCGCTACGGTGACCATCCTGAGGGCCCGATGCGAGCAATTAGTCCAGGCTATCATTTTGCATATGCTGAAGATCACTGTGAACCTTCATGGGTTGATACTTGCTATTCGAGGTGTAGGCGTACTATGGAAAACCCTCTAAATACTGATATATTTGAGTACAGATGGGAAACACCTACATCTTTTGGGAGATATCGATCAGTTACACCTCCGCACCATGGTATAGATGCATATAGACAAGAAATATCTTCACCCATACGAACTTGTCTACCAGCTCCTATGGCATTATGGTCTCACCACAGCCAGACTGTGAACGGATGGCGTGCAACACCTATCGGTCCACCGGCTACTGTTCCAAGAATACGGTCCCTTATATCTGTGCATGGACAACAAGCGCAACCACTGAAGCAGACATATCAATCTGCCAACATCAGAAAACACCCATGCTTAGGGATATCATTTTATGGAAATGATGCTCATCCAGACTCAGTATCTCCATTGGCTGATTCTGATCTGCATCCAACTTCTGACATCTCTGCATATGGATCACCTATATCTCCATCATCGAGGATGTATACATCAGCTACTGTGGAAAACCTTCTGCACTGTCGCGTGTCTGCATGTGCACCAGAAGCATCACCGCGTGTGGATGCTCCCTCATTATCCAGTCATTCTCCAGCAGTTACTTCTCGGGTATGTATGGTTTTTATTGTATTGTTTTTATGCTTGCCCCCATGTTTTTGTTGTCTTGACAACAATAGTTATATTTGATATGGTGTGCTGTTTTACAGGTTATGAAAAAGATGCAAGTTCCAATTTTCTATGCTGAAGCTGTAATTGGCCCTACTGGGGAAAGAATTGATTATATTCGGCGTGCCAGCAGGTCGAGCATCTTGATAAATGATCTCGAGGAGGATGTAATGTCTATTGAGATCACTGGAAGTGCTGCAACTGATGTTCAGATTGCAGAGCAGCTGATAAAGGTAACAATAACCACTCAGCAATTTCACTGTTTTCTGTCGAAATTCATATAGAACCTGACCTGCTCAAATGGTTAAAGTAGAACTATATAGGGTCCTTTTTGCATTCTCTCTCTTTCCCTGTACATGTATATCTAGCCCATTTTGGGCCCATAATGAACAAAATGCCCATTTGACGTGGTATCCTACTAGCCTGGCACTGCCTCCCTCCGACACGCGGCCACCTCTAGGCTCGGCGCGTCCACCTTCTTACTTAGCATGGTTCCTCTACGCTGCTCAGAGTTGTAGGGAGACCTGACCTGTGCATGCTCTCCGGCGACCACAACAAATCGTCAGACGCAAGCTCCCATCTTACCCTTTTGGCTAGCCAAACCATGTACTAGCTTGTTATTTGTTAACTACTAGGCTTGGTCTAACATCGGCCATCCCCTCAGCCCACAACACCAGGCCAAAAGGCCCACAACAATCAACACACATAACAGGTCAAACTCAAAGGTTGAACACCGCTCGCCACTCGGAAGGGAGCCAGGGAGCAGAGTAGATCTGTGTAGGGCCTTTCTGCACTCTCTTTCCCTGTACACGTATGTCTAGTCCATTTTGGGCCCGTAATGAAGCTTCCCATTTGACAAAATGGCCGTACTAACTATTAAACAAATACTTTGACAAAGCAGAACTTATGACTGGGTGTGTTTATAAAACATAAGGTATCTCAATCCTCTCTTTTATGAAGATTATTTCTGTTGATTGGATGCCCATGATTGGCGTCTAATGGCTAATGCTCGATCTTCCAGACTTGTTACATGGTTAACTCCATCTGTCCAAGAAAAGACCCATCCATACTTTCTTCAAAATTCAAATGCTATCTGCCCCAGTCCAAATGCATGTGTTAAGATGCTGGTGACTACTGTCTTGGTTCATCAGCTTATTAGACTATCAAATCTTTGACGTGCTTCTTTCGGGTAAATTGATTTGGGTAAATTGATTTGGAAGTGGTGCTGGTTTGAGCCATGTCATTCACATGCTTCTCTGTTTTTATTTATCATGGCTGAAATATACTACTTAATTTGAGTAGAGATTTGTTAGGTTCAGCGCGACCTATGCACTTCGCCGCACCGCACCATAGCGTGGCCAGCTGAACAAGTCAGCTGGGTTTGGCCAGATATGGCAGTTTACATTAAGTTGGAAGGACATGATTAGTTTCCCTTTTATTAGCAGATTTAGTTGCTTTCTTGATTTGCAAGTTAAGACCATTATATCTATGTAATTGTTTGGAAGGAAAAGATATGCAATAGATCAATTCTGTTGCCCCATCTCTCTCTCCCTCTTTCCCCTCGCCCATGGCACCCTGTTGTGCTCTGATTGACGCCTGCTGGCTCCCCCTCGCTGTCATCTTAAACCACCAAACCCGCAAAGCAATCCACAAACTACCACCTCGGAAGCCGAACTCATACCAACTTGGTATGAGAACAACAAATCGTTGCTGGCGTCATGGCCATTGGCGATGGTTCCTGACCTGGGGACATCACCCTACAAGATCTGTTCTCCATGCTTGAAAGCATCGCCAAGAAGCAGGAGGAAATGGCCAATGTTCAAGACCTCCGTACGACGCAATTTTCGACGGTGACCACCCGGTTGGATCGTCATGATGAGCACATTGCCAAGATTTACAACATGTCAGGCATCGGGAAGAACAGCAGCGCCGGTAAGGAGAAGGAGAAGGGCCAAGATCTGTACATCTTTCCTCTTCAACAACATGACAACTCATTAGGAACTGCTGGCATGGAGGGCCGGCTGCCCAAACAGCACTGCTGGGAGTTCACCATCTTTGAAGGGACGGAGGATCCGCTACCTTGGTTGAACAGTTGCGAGTTGTTTTTCCAGGGGCAGCACACGGCGGATGAAGATCAATTCAGCATGGCGAGTTATCAGGGTTTAGGGTGCACTATGTTGCACTATGTTGACGAGAAGGGTGCACCATCATGGCACCGGTTCGAGGCCCTAAATCTTCAATTTGGACCTCCCACACGACGTAACCACTTCACGGAGATCAAACAACTGCAGCAAACCGGCACGGTGGCTGAATATCAGAGAGGGAATTCGAAGCTCTTTTGCCACGTGCGAATCTGCGGAAGGACCAAAAGATCAAGTTGTTTGTCGCTGTCCTAAAGGAGAAAATTGGCCGCGCGGTGAATCTCGCGGCGCCCACGTAACTCACCATGGCAATGAGCCTTGCATGTGCCCATGAAATTTTTCAGCAGACGGCGGCCAGCAAGTAACGGGTGTCATCTAAGGCCACCAACCGCGCCACGCCAACCAGCAAAGCCACGGCCACGGCCACGCCAACCATGGCAGCACCGGCCACGGGCGACGTGCAAAGCAAAGGTGCGACGTTACTCTAAGGGGACTTTTCATTCGCCGCCTCACCGGTGCTCATATGGAGGAACGACACCGTCAAGGGCTTTGTTACAATTACGACGAGAAGTACGTTCTGGGACATACATGCCAACAAAGTTTCAGTATGGATATTGATATTGTTCTGGACAGCGAGGTGGTCTATAGAGACTGACAAACCTACCCTAGAAATCTCTATAAACGCTCTCACGGGTTTCCGGACAGGACAGACCATGTGATTCCCTGTCCACATTGCTGGCCAGTCCGTCAGATTTCGGCGCCACACAATTTCATCGCCGACACGACGTGCTGTTGGCTCGGCGTCATGCCAATGTCACCAGATGAACCGTTTCAGATGGTTGTGGCTAATGGAGAGCATATCCATAGCTGCAACGAGCGCCACCGACTCCCTATTTGCATCGGTTAGACTGAGTTCTTGCTGAACTACTACGCACTACCGCTATCGGGCTTCAATCTTGTGCCAGGAGTGCAATGGCTACGCACTCTAGGTTCGATCACATTTGATTTTCAGCAACTCACCATGTCGTTTTGGCGTGGGGAGCGCCAAATTTTGCTAAGGGCAGCAAGGCGAAGGTTTGTTTGGTGGCCACCGAAGATCTCATGGACGCCTTGATGAACGTCCAGGGTTTTTGCCTATCCGATCGGGTTGCCTTTGCAGCATGCATATGACCATCGCATTTATTTGGTCCACGGGATCGAGGCGGTGGTAGTTCGGCCCTATCGTTACCCTCAACTTCAGAAGGACGAGTTGGAAGCCCAATGCCAAGAGATGCTACGACAGGGTGTCATTCGGGAAAAGCATGTTGCTCCTATTCTTCTAGTGCGGAAGAAGGATGACACTTGGCGGTTCTACGTCGACTACCGGACCTTGAATGACAAGACTATTAAAGATAAGTTCCCTATTCCGGTGGTCAAGGAGATACACGACAAGCTCAAGGGGGGTGTTACTTCACCAAGCTGGACTTGTGTTCGGGCTATCATCAAGTCCACATGCATGTGGATTATATTCAGAAGACGGCATTCCGTACTCACCACAACCACTTTGAGTTCATGGTTATGCCATTTGGGTTGTCCAACGCCCATACAACATTCCAAGCTCTCATAAACGAAGTGTTAGGGCTGTTCCTTCGTCGCTTCGTGCTTGTTTTTTTTGATATCTTGATTTACAACTCATCATGGGTGGAGCTCTGTCATGTTTGCTTGGTCTTGCAGGAGCTCGAGAAGCATAGTCTGGTGCTCAAGCACTCTAAATGCTCGTTCGGCACCACGATGGTGGCCTATTTGGGCCACATGATCTCTGTAGATGGCGAATCCATGGACCGTCAGGAGGTCGCCGTGGTGCTGGATTGGCCCAAACCGTCCACTGTACATGGCGTTCGGGCCTTCCTTGGTTTGGTTGGGTACTATCGCTGTTTCATTTAGAACTATGGCGCCATCGCGGCCCCCTCACCTGCCTTCTCCGCAAGGAGGCATTCACATGGGGGGCCGAAGCAGATTGAGGCTTTAAGTGCACTCCAATAGGCATTCTCGTCCACCCTTCCTTCAGCTACCAGACTTTAGTCGACCTTTCATCATCGAGTGTGACGCATTTGACTCAGGATTTGGGGTTGTGGTGCATCAAGGAGAAGGGGTGGTGGCTTTCTACAATCGGCTGATCATTGCTCGTCACGCCAAACTCGCAGCTTATGAGCGTGAGTTGATTGGGTTGGTGCAGGCCATCCGCCATCGGCGCCCATATGTTTTGGGGCACCCGTTTTTTATCCGCACTGACCACTACGGTCTCAAGTTCCTCATGGATCAACATCTATCTACAATTCCACAACACCAATGGGCTCAACGTATTGGATCGGTGGCTCATTGTTTGATTCAGCCACCTGGATCGCGTAGCCATGATGTTTTCCATGTTGGCCATCACAAATAGTTCTACGGCACACCTCCTAAAGCCCCTACACCACTTAATTCTTCTCCATAGCATGGCGGTTCCGATTGTCCTACAAGCACTTCAGGACGCATCGTTCGCAGTGCTCGTCAAGTCTTGATTCGATGGAAGGATCATCCGATATTTGCAAGGGGTTAATTTCACTGTTGCCATTATTGAACAACCCGTTAGCACGGTTGCCATTTTTCGTTCGCCTCAAGCAGAGATTCCATTTTAACAGTTTTCCTCGCCCAAACGTGCCATTATGAGGCTTTACAGGGTAAAATACATGTTAATACGCAAGAAATACGGGGCTGACAGGTGGATCCCACCTATCAGCCCCTCCACCTTCCTCCCTCCCCCCTCTCTCTCTCTCTGCCCGAGCCTCGCCGCCGCCCTGCACCAGCGCCGCCGCCGGAGCCAAGCCGTCGCCGCCGCCCAGCAGGAGCCCCGCCACCGCCGCCCAGCTGGAGCCCCGCCGCCGCCGCCCAGCACGAGCACCGTCGCCGGAGCTGCTCCCTCCACGCCGCCACACGACTTCACATCCCAGAGCTCCGCCGTGTCTCCCAATACCTCCCCAAGCCGACGAACTCACTGGAGAAGCACCGGTGAGCCTGGTCTCCCTTTTTCCCCAATTCCGGCCACCATGGCCGAAATCCCAAATAGAGCTTGCATGCTTCAAATTGATCCATTAGGCCGCGTCCTAAAACTAACTTGATGTCTCCCTTACCTTCCCCGTGCGTCTCGCCGGCCAATTTGGCCTCCGTCCACCACCGCCATGAGCGCCGCCGCCCACCTCCGCCGTGCGCCGCCGCCAGCTCGCCGCCGGACGTCTCCTTCCCAGACGCTCCCCTCCCTAGCTTCCCCGGCCGTCTCCTTTCTAGAGAGGGGCGCGGCGGCGTGTAGGTGGCGGCGAATCGAGCTCGCCGGCGGCGGCGCAGAGGTGGAGGCAGCGGCGGAGGGAGCAGCTCGCTGGCGGCGGCAAGGCTCCGGCCGAGAGAGCAGCTCGCTGGCGGCGGAGGGAGCAGCTGGGCAGCGGCGGCGGGGCTCCGGCGGCGGCGCTGGTGCAGGGCGGCGGCGAGGCTCGGGCAGAGAGAGAGAGAGGGGGGAGGGAGGAAGGTGGAGGGGCTGATAGGTGGGATCCACCTGTCAGCCCCGTATTTCTTGCGTATTAACATGTATTTTACCCTGTAAAGCCTCATAATGGCACGTTTGGGCGAGGAAAACTGTTAAAATGACATCTCTGCTTGAGGCGATCGAAAAATGGCAACCGTGCTAACGGGCTGTTCAATAATGGCAACAGGCAAGCATCATGGGAACACATTGATTCGTTCAAGAAGACCTATCTCGACTTCCAGCTCGAGGACGAGCTGTTTGTAGAGGAGGGGGTGATGCTAGGTTTGGCGTGATGTATGCACGTCACCGCACCGCACCATAACGTGACCAGCCGATCAAGTCAGCTGGGTTTGCCCAGATATGGCAGTTGACGTTAGGTTTGAAGGACATGATTAGTTTCCCTTTTATTAGCAGATTTAGTTGCTTTATTGATTTGCAAGTTAAGACCATTATATCTATGTAATTGTTTGGAAGGAAAAGATAAGCAATAGATCAATTATGTTGCCGCATCTCTCTCTCCCTCTTTCTCCTCGCGCACGGCACGCTGCTGTGCGCTGATTGACGCCGGCTGGCTCCTCCTCGCCGTTGTATCAAACCACCAACTCTGAAGCAAGCCACAACGAAGGCAAACTCATACCAAGATCTCCCCTAGTGTTCCATATACAAAGTATATACTACTTTTTTATATACTATCTAAAGTACTTCTGTGAACTGATGTTTTATCTTTGGCGGAATGGACCACTTGTTACTTTCAAAATTCACTACAGTGAAATGGTTTCAGCTTCTATTTTCTTGTTTTGTATGATTGCGTCACATCATGCTTGTAATCTGCCACTGGCTTTCATATAGACTCCAAAATGTATTTCATTGCTAGATCTGCCTTACAAACATCTTGATTACCCTTTCACTGCTGACCACCGTGTTCTTTTCCAGAACTTCATGGCTGAAGCTGCCGCCGCTTCCCCTGATCACAGTTACAACTTCATTCCGCCATATTTGCCGCCGCCGGTGCCATTATCCCCTGGTGTTGATACTGTAGCTACTTCGGCGCCCTAGCAGAGAAAGCGGTTTGACAGAACAGCGCCTGCAAATGATTTACTGAAAGTTCCCAAGAGTTTCAGTTCTGCACATATCCCCAATACCAGCAATACAGGAAATCCTCCCAAGAGTAAACTTACCAAAAGTTTTGATACTCATCCTGAGATGATTCTACCCTTCCTTTTTAGATTCCTTCCAGACCCCGAGAAATGCATCTAGAATATACAAATTTTATGGCTTTGATGTATACTGCTCCATGTGTTGCCTGACACGTGGGTCATGACGCGACATTAAAGTGACCCCATGAGCAAAGACATGCAACTTGCAGTGCTACACAGCAAATTTTTCCTAAAATTATGTTTAAAGCATATAGAATCACAGAATTTCGGTTGATTTGGTGTAACTGTGTAAGTGGGATTAGAGGTGCTGAGATGGATGAGCTGATGTTGCATTTTGAATCATTTGTAGTAAATTTAACCTGAGTTTTCCCTTTCCTTTCCCCCCGTCGGAACGTGGGGCTACGCTTGAATCTCTCGCCTTACATGCAGGCATTATACAAAGGGGAAAATCGCCGGCCGGGTTTAGAGGATTGCAATTTGCAAGGCACACATTCTGCTCCTCCTTTCTCTCTCCTCTCTTCGTTCCCGCGTAGAGAGAGAGAGGGGGAGGGAGGGAGAGGGAGCCCCTTTGCCTCCTCTTTCCTGCCGAGAGCCACATTTTCCCGAATTCCACAACCTTCATTTTTTTGCGAATTTTCCTACAGATTTCTTGGCCTTCTTGTCGATCCTGTACTACCTCACTATTCTCAGCTTGGTGGCTTTCTACAGATTTTCGGAGCTTCCTCAATCCTCACCAAATTGTACAGTTTACTCGGTACTTCTCATAATAAACTGGCATAATACTCCTCTTTCTTAATTTCTGATATTTTATATTTTTGTGGAATTGAATTGACATCCAAGAACATGGACATTTTTTTTAACTTTCTAGCATTATTTTCTGAGAGTGATTTAAGATCATCCGAGAACAAGAGCAGTTGCGTGAAAAATCTGAAATGCTCCAGGAAAATAATTCCATCTTCTTTTGCTCTGCACATATTGTTTCCTTCGCTCCGCGCGAAATGCGCATCCCCTGACGAATGATCTCACGATTTTATTTTATTTTTTGTTGAATTCAGGAGGTTTCTTGGAAGCAACCTGCTGCATGCGAATTCTTGGCGCGCATTGATCACCAATGGCGGCGAGAACCCGCGCGGGGCCTCAGGATTTCTGCACGCGGTTCTGGTCGACGCTGTCCTACGCCTCTGGCGAGCTCGGCGTGATCGTGCTGCTCTACGTGGCCGCCGCGGCGTCGTACGCGGCGGCGAGGCTGGCGCGCGCGTGGGGGCTGAGGGCGCCATGCACGCTCTGCTCCAGGCTGGAGGCCTCGTCCATGGCGTACTGCAAGAGCCACTGCAACCTCGTCGGCGGCGGCGGCGCGAGCTCCCGGCCATGCTCTTGCTGCTCCGAGCCGCCCAAGAAGGCGCGCCGCGACGCGCGGAGGAGCCAAGCCGTCGCGAGGGACGTCGATCTTGCCATGGCATTGCCGTTGCCGGACAAGGCTGTGCCCGAGCAAGCCCCCGCAGATCACCCGAAAGAGAAGCGTAAGCATACGTGTGTGTGTGTATATATAGTTGTCTGAACTTCTGCACTGCAATCTCTGAATGTGTTCTTGGCAGATCGATTACTATCCTAGCTGAATCATCTTCGCAAATCCAATCCAATCCAATCCACTGATTGTATTTGCATGCTTTGGATGTAGCACCTGTGGTGGTGGGTATTATTGAGCAAGCCGGGGAAACGGATGAACAATCTGCGAATGCCGAGGCAGCGAAGCCGATGCGCATTTTTGTGAACCGCAGCAGCAGCATGAAGAACACCTTCGTCGGGAGGGCGGTGAACCTGCCGTCCCCCCGGCCGTCAGAGATCATCTCTGCAAGGGACAGCAATTCGACGACGCAGCAGGAGGTGAAGGCATTCCTCTCTCAGATGTCCTCGGCGAGGGGCCTGGACTGTTCTTCCACTGAAGGGCCTCCTACCCCTGGCGCCATCACTCAGGCTGAAGAGAGCAATGCTGCTGTCAGGAGGCTGGAGAGGAATTCTTCAGTGCTTGAGCCGACGGATGGGAGCACTGCCGATGAAGCTGAACGGGAGAGCTCTCCTGAGAATCTCAAGAAGCAGCTTGATCTCAACAGGAAGGCAATGAGTGCTCTCTACAAGGAGCTCGAGGAAGAGCGCAGCGCCTCGGCGGTCGCGGCGTCCCAGGCGATGGCCATGATCAACAGGCTGCACGAGGAGAAGGCTACCATGCAGATGGAGGCACTGCAGTACCTGAGGATGATGGAGGAGCAGGCAGACCATGACCATGAGGCAATACAGAATCTCCATGACCTGCTTACGGAGAGGGAGAAAGAATTGCTCGACATGGATTCTGAGCTTGAGAGCTGCCGGAGGCTACTCCAGGATGCGCCGTTCGGTGGCGGGAAACTCGACGCCACTGGCGCGGCATATGACAAAAATTTGGCATTCGATGTCCTGAGTGGTTCAGATAATTTTGTGGGCAGCACGATGTCGGGTTTTGAAGATGAGAAGGCGTATGTTTTGGAATCCTTGAGCGGATTGGAGGAAAAGGTCCACAGTTTCACAGACAAACTTGCTTCTGTTGATGCCAAAGATTGTCAAGAGGGATTATTAGATCACACAAGGGCAAATAGCTAACATTGGAGAATTGTGTTCAACAAAACGATGGAAATGAATTAGTTGAGAATTGCAAGGACAAATGTTCATGTCATGTTCTACTTTAGACAAAGGAAAATCAAATGATGTTGCATGTCTTAAGGATTAAATCTCACTACCGACTACGAGATTGAAAGGCTATTGGAGCTGATCAAAGGTTTTTCAAGCAGGTATTAAGTTCCCAAAAACCTACCTTGACAAACTGCACTTGCTAGAGTTGCAAAAGGTTGTCATTCAATGAAGACAATCAACTTTGCCTCGAGTTCACATTATTTGGTCATGAGGTAAGAACTCCTCTGGACATTAATCATATAGCAATTAGTATTTCTGAATACTGATTTGTTGAAACACTATGATAAATGGAATTTTTTTCTTGAGGTAATTGAAAGCCCAAAACATATGGCATAACTCAGATGATGCAAATAGTGCACCAAATGAGAAAGCTTATGTTTTACATGGTGCAAATAGATGGTCCAAAAATACTGCAAGCTTATGTTTTACTCCAACTTTATTTATTCTGATAATAATTTCAGCCCATCAAGTAGTCAAAAGATAGGTATGGCATTCTGGATTAGCTACTATCTACTTGTACATCTGAATTTGACCTTATCATTTTTTTAATTCCTGTGATTTTATTTGTCATTTTGATTTGTTTTGCATCCAAATGCTATTTTGTCGATATTAGCATTACAGCCGCTAGATCCACAGCTTAGTTGAAGGAAATGTTATTGTTCCTTGCATATGCAAGAACAACAAATCATATATTGAATACTCTGTTTTACAGACTTTGATCCAACATTTTCTTGCAGTTATTCTCATGTAGGGCATTCGAACGTGCAGCCTGGCGATGCCTCCGGATGTTGCCTGAAGTAGTGTCGATGCTGCTGTCAACAGGTCTGAACTCTGAACTCAAAATCGATGCCAGTGGAAGATCATCCGTTGTTCTTCAGTCCTGATCTGGACAAGTAGAAGTGAACATCCACTGACCACATCTCTTGCACTATCCTTCGATTTTTGATCAACCTGGCTGGCTCCTTGTTGCTTTTCTTCTGCCGCTACTTCAGTAAATTGCTGATACAGAGGAAATATCACTTGTACATTCATCTTTTGGTTGTTGAAATTAGGAGCAAGTTTGTAACTGTAGATGTATCTAATGCTTGTGGTTCTTGCCAAGAGGAGTTAATAGTAAAGTACATGTTCATCTTTCTTGGATTCCCCAAACTGTCTCTCCAAATATTTCAGCTCCTTGAATCCTGGAATAATGAGCGGAGAAGAGCAACTACCATGCTGAAATGGCAAAATAAGATGTGAACTCTGCGACGGTATCCGAGTCGTTGGGCGTGACATACTAAGTGGTATGTGTCGAAAAGGCAAAAAAAAAAAAACAGATAATTGATTAGATAGGAAAACTATACAGGAAAGCTGTGGTAAAAAAAAGAAGAAGAAAGCTAAAAACGTGGGTCTTTCGGACAACAAAATTAATATGACGAGCGTTTAGTTCATTTACTGCGAGAACAGGAGTTGAAATGGCGCATTGGCGCCAACGTTCTAAACCAAAATTCTTCAAGGGGATTAGCAGTGCAAAATTTTTCCGTATGTCGCGCGGCGATCTTGAGACCACCTGCCGCCATTCGAGCCCCAGAAAGGCTCTCTGATCTGATGATCTCCTGGACCGTCCGACGCGGCTGGCGATGACTCGATCGTTCGAGAACCATGAATTGCTGGCGATGACACCACCAGAGTTTCCAAAGCCGTTTTGGAGCTCCGAGCAGACCACTACGCGGTGGTGGTTGCCGATTTTTCGTTGTTTTGTGTCCAAGCTGATATTTGAATTTTGTCAAATTTTGGGCCGGTTAGCCGATGGTTTTTTGTGGTTAGCCGTAGTATGGGCCGGCTAGCCGTGTTTTTTATTTTTAAAAAAACACAAAATCAATTGAAATAATGAGAAGATACTGAATTTTTAAATTTTGAAGCCAAAGTGCTTAGAATAATCAACACTATTTTTACAAATTTTATACAAATGTCATTTTCATGAATTTCAAACGGTTTAATCCTGCGGTTGTCCAACCCCGGTTAACCAGGGATTTTGTAACCTTAGGACACGACCACCAGACTAAAATATGCCAACTTGGCACCGACCTTGTCTAAACATGACGAACTTATCAAGGATCTACACAAGGTGCTCCATGGGCAAGATATCCAAACGCATCAATTCATAAACAACGCCTCAAGATTAAGCCATGAAAGAAATAGAAAACCCTAACATTCTAAATGAACCCTACTCAATGGCTAGGTTCAAACTAAAATGCCCTTAGCCTTGATGCCACCAACACATCAGGAATTTCACAATAACAGATAGTATCAGTTTGATTGCTGCAAATTCTCCCTTGGCTTATGATGGTAGCTAGGTAGTATCTGGTTGATTCTTGCATCAGTTCGGCTAGACGTAGGTTTGTTTGTGCCAGTGGTAGATGCTTATTAGTTTCCAATGTCAACTACTAGATCAGAACCAGAATCAAACAAACATATCAGAACCAGAAGTTCAGAACCATTACAAAGGCCAAGGAAATCAATTTAGCTTACAACATAAGACCAATTACAAACAACAAAGATACTGTTGTAGCAGAAGTATTTAGAGCAAACAGGATGGATGCCGATAGGAAAAATCCCATTTGATTGACGTACTTGTTAAGGATATATAAATCAATGTATTTATACATATTCAAGGGCTATTGTACAAGAGAGGTCTCCTTCCACTAATCATCCCTTTAAAGTTAAGATGGTATCACAGCCAAGTTTAAAGTTTTGGTTTCAGTAATCCAACCCAGATCTATTCTACTCACCTTTTTTCTTTGTTGTCCAACAACAGCCGTCGTCGTGGCCATCTCCATGTCGCCGCGCCACCTTAGCGGTTGTCACGCACGCCATGTCTGCCTCGCGCTATAGCGGTCGTCCCCATGTTGTCGCACCACGGCCATCCTAACCATCGAGCAACCGTGTCGCTGTTGCAAACGTCATCGGCCGCCATCGTGGTCGTCATAGGCGCCGCTGTCACCTCCCACGGATCCGCACTGTCCTCTGCTCCCATGGATCCAAGCCACCCATGCCATGCGATCTCCTCCGTCCTGCTACTGGACGTTGTTGTTGTCCGCCACTGCTCATCACGTCTTTGTCGCTTCTGCACCCACCGCTGCCCTGTTCTTCCAGCAGTCGCATTTGCTGCTGCAGGATGCCATGGTTGTAGAACGTGTTTTTTGAATAAGACGAATGACCAAAGGGCATGTCTAAAAGTCAACGGCGGCAAATTAAAAAGAACGGAAGGAATACATTGCCGTCCCCTCTGGTCAGCAAGGTCTGTCGTTGCTGCTGGATCTTCAGGTCATCAAGGCATGTTGCTGCTGTTGGATTTTAAATCACCAAGGCTTTCATGCACGTCATTGTTGTCGGATCTGCAAATCGCCATGCAACACAACATGTCACTGCCTTGTTTTTGGTGCCAGTATTGCAGCACGACATTGATTTCCTTTTAAAATTGTCACAATCTATTGCTATTGCTATCGACAGAACCATCGAGAATGGACATTTTCACATTTGGTTTAGCTTCTCACTTGACTGATAATGCATCCGGTGTTGATCCAAAAGAGCCATTTGTAACCGAGTTGAAGGAACTGTAAGCTTGGCAAACGGATGATGGCAAAGTGATGAGTGTCATTGTCATCGGTGTTAAGTGTTCTTTGCGAATGACTTTTGAGTATCACGAGTTAGCCAAGAGGTGTAGGATTATTCGAAGAAACAGTATATTCAATACAGTGGAGCTCTTTAATATATCTTAATAAAAGGTATTCATGGGACCTTTGCTATCAATATAGGATTATTCAATTCAGCAGGGAGATATGTCTATTGATGAGTACTACATTGCGTTTAATTGATCCATGGGGCCTTTGCTATCAATGGTGTCAAATAGTACTACCAAGTGTGTGGATTGTGATAGTAAGGACAAATTCCTTAACAAACTCTTTCATGTATGAGTTTGTTCTGGGATTGAGGTCAGTATTTGAGTTTTTTCATACTCAACTGCTCAACAACCCCACTACTCCATCTATTGCAAAGGCATTGTTATTGTGGTGTTGTTAAAAGAGACCCATCTTCACTCTTTGTCACCTCCTTCTTTAACTCTTCCTCACAGTGTGTTATCTGTCTCTCAAAGGCTTAGTATTGCCAAAGGAGGAACCTCAAAGGTGATTTGCGGCCATCGCAAGAAATCGAGACACGGTGTAGAAAAATGTTTCTCTTTTCATCCAAAACAATTGGATGAGTTGCGTGCTCGTCGTGCTGCTCGTGCTAGTGGTGCCCTTCCTGCCAACAAAGGTGGCTCTCCTTCTGTGAACAAAAGAGGTTCTGTGTATGTTGCTGCTATCTCTCAGTCTTCAGACACCACTGCCAAGTCTTTGGTTCTAGATTCATATGCCCCTTTTCATGAGACATCAGACAAGTCTTAGTTGGTTGGTTGTCAACGTGTCATTGATGGAGCTTCTGTGCAGACAACCAATGGTACATCTTGTTATATCACTCATCAGAGGGCTCTTTGCACTTCTCATTTTTCAGTTTCTGATGTTTCTTTTGTTCCAAAGTTAATTATGAATCTTCTTTCAGTTGATCAAGTCATTGACCTTAACTGTTTTGTTGGTTTTAATGACTCGTCTTGTTTTATTTCAAATCGTCAGAGTGGGAGTGTGATTGGGATTGGCCATCGCCATAGATGTTCATATAGCCTCTACGTTCTAAACAACTTGCGTCTTCCATCCTCCCCTGGGTCTACACCTCAGGTGGCTTCCGCTTTGTCATCATCAAAAAATGGCATCATCATCTTGGTCGCTTATGTGGGTCTTGTCTATCAACTATGATTCATAAAAAATCATCTAGGTAATTTTTTGTTGAATCCAGTTTCCATTGTAAGGGTTGTAAGCTTGGTAAACAACTACGACTCCCATATTCTAGCATTACTTCAACTTCTATAAAACCTTCTGATTTAGTTCATTTGGATGTGTGGGGACTAGGGTCCTGCATGTTCTGCTACTAAATGTTACTATAGTTATTATGTCATATTCATTGATGATCATTCTTGATATACTTGAATTTATTTCATGAAGCATCGCTTTTTGTTATGCTCTATTTATGAGTCTTTTCCTCGCATGGTGCATACTCAATTTTCTACCTCTATTAGAGTTTTTCATTCCAATTCTGATGGAGAATATTTATCTCATGTTTTTCATCAATTCCTCACCTCCGAGAGCTCACATTCCTCATCTTATAGAAACTGTTCACATGCTTCTCATTTCTTTTTTCGTTCCTTCTCATTTTTTTCGGGTGAAGCTATCTCTATGGTTATTTATCTTATTAATAGGTAGCTTTCCTCTAAACTTGATGGAAAATGTTCTAATGAGGTTCTTTTTGAAACAACACCTAGCTATGATTATCTTCAGGTCTTTAGTTGCACCTGCAATGTTTTACTTGCACCTCGTGAGCGGACTAAGTTGACTGCTCAGTCAGTTGAGCGTGTTTTTTCTAAGGTATAGTTCTAAACATAAGGGTTATCATGTTATGATCTGTCTTCTAGTCACATGTGAATTTCTTGTGATGTGACATTTGATGAGTCATTATTTTTTTTATAACTCTTCCACCCAATTGTCATCTTCTCCCACAGAATCAATCCTCTTTTTTGTCTTCCTTTTCCTTCTCCTAGTATTGATGTTCCTATTTCCAACCCTTCTCCTACTACACCAACTTCTGACACCACTCATGATTTTATTTCAACTTGTCCACCTGTCACACATATTTATACTCATCGGTCCACGGTCACTTCTGATCCTCCTTCCACTACCATTCCTTTGGCTCGTCCTGATGCTCCAATGCATAGGTCATTGGAGTTCATAATTTAACAGGAATAGAACGAAAGTGCTACCCATCATAATAGTAAGAAAAATGACCTATGCATACCATTACAACTAGCTCTATTCAGAAGGGAAGAGCAAAGGAGGTTAAAAGACGAAAGTGATTTTAAAAGGCTAAGACCAACACTGAAACAGGGGTTACTAGCTTATTTTTAGATCGACAACTAATTTAAGTTAAAATCCTTCAACCTTCTCTTCAACACATCCAAGGACTTTTTTCGAGCATTTGGCACTGTGTTTCGGTTTGCAAGGCTCCCAAACAAACTGTCTGGAGCATCCCTGAACTTGTCACATATGATGGCTACCTTCTTGTGGTCCAATGATCCAAAATTCCTCTCCCTGATTACAGGATTCATGAAGTTCTCAGGCTGGTTGCTGAGCAAAAGATTGGTCAGCTGTCTAATTTCAACCAGGCAATCTTTGAAACTTGTTTCCTTTCTTAGTTCTGACAGCCCAGTGCTGCGAAATCTGTCATCTGCAAACTCCTCTAACATTCTCAGGTCAATGTCAATACCTGCAACAGCGTTGGCATTGAATCTTTTCACCCTGTCACTAAGAAAAACTGTCATTATAGAGTCAGAGATGTGGCTGAGTGCACCGGAAACAACCTTGTAAAGGGCCTCTCTTGGAATAATCTGCTGTGCAGTCGATACTATCATGTCAAGATAGATGAGAACCTCATTCATATAGTCATTGGCATGTTCTGGAGTCTCCTCTGCTGTCCAATTGATGCTGGTCAAGAGCAACATAAATTCATCGATCTTGGAATTGGCCAAGCTTATTAATCCATTGAAGGCTGCATTTTGGGAAGCTTTCAGCACCGCTCTAGCAGTCAAACCAGAATGAGGCCTCTCAAGAAGCCTTCTAGGAACACCACAAAGTTCAGCTGCATGCCAGAGGAACATATCACAGGACTGCTCAAGAATGGCAATGTTTCCTGCAGTCTGCACCATCTGTGCAATTTCCAGACAGCCACCATGTATCATGTTCAGAAGAGCATCATTTAAAACCTCAATTAAGAGCTTGTCTAGGTATCTTTTCACCACATCATAGAAGTTCATGATACCACCGTATGACAAATAGCTCACTGAATCCTCAATAAAAGAGCGTACAATTCGGCAAGCACTGGGAACAGAGGAAGAAAATGGTGCAACATATGGAAAATCTGGGATTACGTCAATGGGTTCAAGTTGAAATGCTGTGACATTCATGTTGTAATCATTTTCCTTCTTTATAACCATCCGTTCATACGAGTCCTTGGCAAAGACGCCTTCTATCTGCTTTCGGCAATCAGAAAGAAGCAATTCAAAATACTTGTCCCTGTTTTTGTCAAGAATTTCAAGCAATGATGTGGCTTGATATCCATACTTCGTCATGGTTGCACCTAGAAGGGTAACATAATCTTTTACAAGGAGAAGGTGGTTAGCAGCATTCATGTGAGAGAATTGTTCCTCCAAGATATATGTGACCTTAGAAATAGCTGTTTCCCACATTGTCTCAATCTGACTCTCAGTTAGAAGCCCATCTGCAGTTCGAAGAACACGGTCCTCGATAATAAAAAATCCAGCTACCTGAGAAAGGAAATGCTGATGGAACTCAAGAAATGGTTGTGTCGTGGAAATTTGCATGTCCAAATTGAGTTGCATGAGTCTGTTGTTGTAATAATATTCTCGGAACTTTTCCCCAAGACCAAGGCATACGTGAATGTGGTGTGCTCGATACACTGGTGTAAGATCAAATTCTAGTATTGGTTCCTCGTCCATGTGCTCCATATCTAATGCATAGACATGCTCATCAAATTTGATACGACTACATTCTTCTGCTTCCCTTTGGTGGGCACGCATTCCCTCATCTTTTTGACGAACCAAAGTGGCCTGTCCTATGGATACCTGCCCAATCTCCTTGGCCTTCCTTCTGATATACACAAGCCACTCATTAAACTCATTGCAAACTTTCTTTTCAATATACAGCTTTATCATTGGTATTTGTTTCTGAACAACCTTTTTAAGAAGCTTCAAAGGAATATTTTGCAGGTAGCTCTTCTCAATCAACTCCAAAGTTTTCAATGCAGCATGAAATTTGGCTTCTTTGATGTCCCTGTTGCATATCTGGCACAAACTGGTGACTTGCGCACAGATTTTCAACGTCGCTAGGGCTTCCTTGATATTCTTATTTACAGCATACAGCTCAAGAAGTTCATCAAGCTTCAACAGCAAGGTGCTAGCAACATCTTGCAAACGAAGATTCTCACCGGACAGCGTGCCTTTAAGCTCATCAGCATCAACCAACACGCCACGTAGTTCATCAACCGCAAGGATGAATTCCTCATAGTGAAGTCGGCAAAGCTCTTCAATCTCAACCTCTTTCTTCTTAATAATACTCCTGAGGCTGTGAAAGAGAGCGTCAGGCTTTTCAGACTCAAAAGCGTGCCGAACAATGGGACCCAAATCTTCATTATTTGCAACGAAGGCAGCAAGGCTCAAACCAATACCACCATCTCCATTCTCCACAGCACTCCTCTTTTTTGTCTGAGCTGTCATAGTCCTGTAAAACAAAAGGAAAGAGATGGTGCACATAATAAGTTATTCGACTTCTGGGGCATTTAGACACCAGTACCACAATTAAGCATGGGAACAACACACAAGAAGAGAAAATTAAAAGTCATAACATCATTTTTTTTATAAGAAATACCGAAGAAGATTGACGTCAGATTGCTTTGCTCAATATGGTTTTTTTTCCTCCAAAAGTCATTCTAGACGATAATGCACTGAGAAAACATTAATTAGCATGATTCCACATAAAATCTTAAGCAAATGAACATGTGCTAGGAGCGTATTAAATGAGCATTATCACACAACGAAAAAACATCTCCCAAAAACAAGAGATCGTAAAGAAGGCAGTCACACACAGAACCTCACAATCACAAGCATACAGGGATTCACACTATTGGAACAAGGCGAATTGACGCAAGAACTAATTTTTCCTGCGCCCCATCGGTGGATCCACCGTCCAGGCAAGGGGGCAGCCGACCGGGCTCCAGGGATGTGCAAGAAGAAGATCCCCGTACCTGCTGCAGTCGCCGGAGATCTTGAGGACGCCTTGCCCAGGAGAGCGAAGATAGAGATATAGATGGGGGGGCGGGGGGAGGCCGGAGACGGGGTTGGAACCGGCGCCGGCCGGGACAAGGAGCCAAGCCAAGACAGAGGCGGCGAGGACGAGGCACGTGGAGGCAGGGATGGGACGGCGTGGCGGCGGTGCTGTCGAGAGCCGAGGGAGACCGGGGGGCGGAGCCGGCGAGGGAAGGAAATTTGCTCGCACCCGGTGCGAGATAACCAGCTTCGGCGTCGCACGTGGACCTAGCGAGTTCGCACAGTGAACCAACCGAACCGGGAAGGCCTGATTTTTATTAGCCGGTTTATTTTATTTAAAAATATATATAAATTAATAAAAACCATTATATTTCACAAATATACATTATAAATTAAATAAATATATTATTTATCATAACAAAATATATAGAAATACATATGTTGAATTATGATATAGTAGCAAACTGACCGAGCCGCGGTTATGCGAACCGAACCTGGCCGGCTCGACGGGCCGGTGTCGGCCTAGGTAGGTTCACCGAACCAGCCCGGCCTGATTCAGTGAACAGTGGGATCGACTCCGTTCAGTTCAGTCGAACCGGTCCATTTGGCCACCTCTTGTTCGTCCCCGTCGTCCCAGAATCCCAAAATCCCCAGCTCTCACGATTGGACGAGGCCCCGCCGAGCTTCCCCTTCTCCCTTTCTAGCCACCTCGGGCGCGGCGAGTGCAGAGGAGCAGCACGGTGGGGGGCACGACAGCGGCAGTGGTGAGCGGCGGCTTCAAGGGAGCTGTGTGGCTGGGACGCGACAGTCGTGACGCTATTGAGGGCCTCATCGGAGCGGTGCCACGGAGGCGGGTCGGCGATGACATCAGCAACCATCGCCGCCGTCGTGCCGTGGAGCAACCTGTTGCATGGCCTTCTGGAGCAACACCATCGTCGGCACCGTCAGGAGCAACTCATCGCATTTCAGTTTTGAGCATTTGAGCATCTGAGTTTTGAACAAATTTTGTTTGGAGATTGTAATTAACCGATGAAGTCGTCTATGTGAAATACATGTTTGCTGAGTACTACATATGTTTTGATTAAAGATTTTATTTTCGAGCTACATGTAATTAACCGAAGAATTTGAGTTTGTAATTTACTGAAATGGTCTATCAGTGACTTGTTTCTATTTGAATTACATGTATGAGCTGCTCAAAATTGAGTTTGTAATTTACTGAAATGGTCTATTAATGACATTGTTTCTATTTGAACTACAAGTATGAGGTGCTCCAGATTTCAGTTCAGCAATAACCGATTCAGTTTCAACGGTAACTGATTTAAGAATCAGATTTGAAATTTGGTCGCAACTAATTTAAATTGGATTGTTTTCAGCAACAATAAGGCTTAGCTTGTCTTGTACAAGGCTGTGCTCTTGCTCAACGAAAATCTGCGCAAATGAAACCAAAAGAAAAGTTTGAAACCAAATGAAGGCCAGCCAAAGGGCATCTGTTTCAGTAGCAAGTACCTCGAGAATTCAAGTGTTAAATCTAAATGAACTTGCCTGGAAACAGTAGCAAGTAACATGCAAAATATGACTGTTTAAAACTTTAATAGCAACACATACAAAATATGACTATTTCAGTCTGGAGCTAACAAAATATGGATGTTTCAGTATATTGTCATTTCAATTACAAGTTTGAACTCACTTCACCCAGAGAATCATTGCTTGTGCCTCGCCTTCATTGAAATCTAGCCTCCGAGAAGTAGACAACACGGTAGTTTGTGGGTATTCTCCAAACAACATATTTGTATATTCTTCTTGAATAGTTGGAAAGAACATGGTCAAGCCATCAAGAGAAGGAATTTTCATGCCAGCATGTATATTTTCCTGGAGTTCGTGGACCAATAAAAGTAGAACTTAAATGAGGTCGATGTACAAATATGAGTGATTTGGTTTGCCGATCGTACACTTCATTGGGAAGGTCCATCTACTAATGTATTTTCCTGTGAGTATCTCCAAGAGTGATATTAAAAATGTAGCCCTATATTGCACTATAGGTACTCCTTAAAATGTTTTAGAACCTCAAAAAATATATCAACTCCAACAATCAGCCTTAAAACACACACACATATATATATATATATCCCTTTATTTAAACGAACATGTCCATTTATTGCTTCTAAAACATAGTGAAACCAAATATAGGGCTTGACAATTGAGTTGCCATGTTTAGCAGCTTCTCTCAGAGCCCTAAACATTTTTAGGGCTTTTTGTTAAGATAGGATACATTGTTGGAGTTGACTTTTTTTTTGAAAAATCCTAAAATATAGAGATAGCAACCCATTAAAGGCTTCTCTTAGAGATGCTCTAAGGGACTTGGATCTTTTCCTGTGAAGATTAGAAGAAAGTGAAGTTGCTTCATGTGTCTTTGTAACTGAATAACTAAAATGTCAAATCCAAATTTTGAACAAGAAACACCTTATTGAACAACCCAATGATCAAATACATTTGGAAAACTAATCATATACCTCCAGTTCAAAAAAAAAACTTAATGAAAAAGGACTTCTCTCAGGCTTCTCGGTTCACTGGAAGCTCACATGTTAATCAAAAAGAACTTAAAATGTTTAAAGTTCTAAGATATGGATAGCAGCAAGAGAGAAGATTCTATAGTAAATGACAATTTCATTGTTCTCCCCCTTAAAATAATGGGAATGAAACATTGCTCCACAATACTGTAAGAGCAAATTACAAAAAAGAATTCCAGGCACCAAATGCTTACCTCATTATGCAAAACGAAGCATATCTACTTCTGTGTTAAGGCACCATCTTTAGTCTTTGCCTGAAGTTGTAAGATGAAAGGGTAAGAAACAAACACTGCAAAACATACTTGAAGAGGCAAACATTTATAAAGCTGGAGCCTGTGCTTTTAGCATTTTCCTACTCAGTATATCAATCAGATAAAAGATCTAGATACTGGAACAAACAGACCTTAGCTGCGGTATCCCTGCGGACCTTCTTAGTTGGGTTCCTCATTGTGACAATTTCTTCGGCAGTTGTTGGGTGAATACCAACGGTGGCATCAAAATTTTGTTTTGTTAACCCAGCCTTAACAGCAATTGCAATACCCTGGCACAAACAATATTACATCCACAGATATATTAATTGAAGAATAGGAAGATGAGAAATAAATAAAAAACACGCACATACCTGAATAATCTCAGGTGCATCTTCACCACACATGTGCACTCCTAGAACTTTGTTTGATTTAGCACACACAATAACCTTCATGTATACACGATCGGGTAAACCAGAAAGAGTGGCCCTGAGATGTCTGAAGTTTGCCGTATATACATCGACATCTCCATACTTTTCGATAGCCTAAGAAATTATCATCATCAGCAGCAGCATACCCAATCTTTCTATGGAAATTCCCGCAAAAACGGGGTAAGGGGGTTGGTGTATGCAACCTTACCCCTGAGATTAAAAATCAAAAGAGGTTTCCATTTGACTCTTGGTGATACTGGATAACTCTATATAACTTCATGACAAAAAGAAATATAAATAGTTTGACATCTCATTCTGCTTTAACCCATAATAATCTAAAGCCAAAGAATAAAAGATCATTTGGTTCCATTTGATTAAAAATACAGTTCGATAACCTAAGAAATGTATAATTTTAATCAAAACTGTTCGTGCATTTCAAAACTTACGTGTGTTTACATTTTAATTACCTTCTCTTCAGTAAGGCCAACTTGTCCAATTGGAGGTTGAGAAAACACAGCGGATGGCACATCACTGTTAAAATGCATAATCACAACATAAGAATACTTAAGCCTGAAAGGTTGTTTGCATGACTGAATTAATTAACATGAAAATGAACAATATTACAATAACCAAAAGATCTTAACTTAGCATTTAATTTTACAATAGGAAAAAATGCCAAGGGGGAAATATGGATAAGGATATTGATGAATGTTATGAATTATATGCAACTGTCATGACATAAATGCCTGAATGTTCGCATGGAATTATTTCCAATAAGAATCATACTTTGTCATGAACGTGCAACAAGGCTATGCTCTTCCATGAGCATCCATTCAAATAAATAGATAAAAAGGGATGAATAGGGAGTAAAATAAAGGATAGCATTTGTACTTCTTAAGAAAGTGAGGTTCAAAAAAAATGAAATGAACCTTATATAAGTGCATATACCTGTAATCTGGTTTAGTAGGTTCATTGCCAAAAATGGTCTTAGCAACTGCTCCGCCTTCCATTAGTGCAACTGGTGTCAAGTTCACCCGATTAGTAACATCCCCCACAGCCCATATTGAATCAACCGAGGTTCGAGAGTATTCATCAACCTATCATCATAAATTTATTGCAATATTTTCAATTATCAATTGATGATTATCAGCACTCAGCAGTGGAGAAAATATAAGTCCACAAAATATTTATGGACATACAAAACCTGGTGATATGACATACCATAATTGCCCCATGCTTATCCATTTTGACCCCAATCTCTTCCAATCCCAAATTCTACAAGTGTATGATTTGTTTAAGGATGCATGTATTTTAACAATTGTCCAGCTGCACAAAATCTGATTTTGAGAATTGGAAACAAAGTCATATAATGTTGACCTTTGTATTTGGCTTTCGACCTGTCGCAAACATTACATGTGAGAACCCATCAATAGTTCCTTGGCTTGTCTTCAGGGATAGCGAACCATCATTTGATTTAGTTACTGCTTGAGGAGTTTGTTCTATATGAAACATTATACCTCTCAAAGACATTTGTTCAGCAACAAAATCTCTGACCTACAAATCCGAAGGGACTAAAAAAATAGCTTACAACATGAAGTGATCTAAAGAAACTCAAGGCATGATGAGCAATATACCAGATAAGGAAGTTTTCAGTTTGCATAATTACTTACCTCCTCATCAAAGCCTCTTAACACTTTCTTCTGCCGGATAAAAACATGAACCTCACTCTTTAAGCCATTGAAAATACCAGCAAATTCCAAAGCAATATAACCACCTCCTACTATTGCAATCTTCTCAGGTTTTGAAGGCAAGTCCAATGCTGCATCTGAATCGATAACATGCTCTATTCCTGGGATGTCTGGCATGAATGGTCGAGCACCAACAGCTACAAGTATGTTTCTAGCGGTGTAAAGCTTGCCATCCACACTGACAGTATGAGGATCAACGATCTGCACTAGTTTCAACAAATATTACATTAACTGCTGTCATTACCACATCAATCGTTTCATCAAAGTTGCATATCCAAACTTCAGCTTGATTCACAAGCGTAATCTAACCTTTCCACGGCCTTCAATTATAGTAACTTTAGAATTCTTCAGCATGTTTGTCTGAATATCCATTAGGCGCTGCAACTCTAAATTCTTGTTGGCTATCAGAATTCTCCAGTCATGCTTTGGATCAGTCCCATACATCCACCCAAACCCACGACTCTCTTCAAACTCATGAGAGTACTTTGATGCATACATCAGCAATTTCTTAGGAACACAACCACGAAGCACACATCTGAAATACAGAAAAACAAGCTGTCTTACCTAAAAAGTTCTGATAGTGAAACAAGCAAGAAAAAATCAAATAAACCAAATAAGTACAACATGGTAATGAACCCTGGTCAAATGGTAGCTATCGCTAGTGGTCTGTCGTCCCATTTTCACGAATCATGCATGTGAATCAAGACTCGGTGCAGCATACAGTCTGCAGGGAGTTCATAGCAAAATGTATATATGCACTGACTGGATAATACTCGATATCCATAAGTTCAGACTCCCAAAATGCAGCATGGAATTGACAGAGCCCTCTGCAATTTCTAAACCAAATTTTTGCCTCACATCAGGAGGCACACATGTTGCTTTTTAGTCTGTGGTTCTACGATCTCCATGCGACAAAACTAAAGTGACAATGACACCCCCGAACGCATGATCTCCGTGATTCATGAACAGAAGGCATGAAAACCTGTTCTCAATTTCATGGTGATCACTGATCAGTCATCAGTATGCACAGAGGCGCCGAAGTGTGCAGATTAATCAATCGGTGGACCACAAGTTAGTGACCGTGGCGCGACTGGACATACGAACAGTAAATATAGGGGATGGTGGTGGAGCTGGGAGTTTCACTTACGTGCCGCCGACGCCGCCGAGGCCGTCGGACGCGACGGTGGCGAAGGGCATCTCGCAGACGGCGGCGCGGGCGCCGTAGAAGGAGGAGGCGGCGCGCGAGGCCCGCATGCCGCCGCTCCCCGCGCCGATGGTGAAGAGGTCGTAGTCGTAGTCGTACCTCCTCCGCCCTTCGGCGGCGCCATTATCCCCGGAAGCCGAGACAGAGAACGCGCGGCGGAGGCGGAGGCGGTGGAGGCCCCGGGAGGCCGCGGCTGCGGCGGAAGCGAGGGGGCGGTGGTGGAGGCGGCCGCGGCGCGAGGGGATGGCGCGAGCCAGGGCTCGGACGGCGGCGCAGGAAGAGGAGGAGAAGGGGAGGGGCGTCGACGTCGCAGCCATGGCTTCCTCGTCGTAGCGAGCGCCGAGCCGCCGAGCACTAGCAGTGGTGAAATCAAATGGAAATGCTCCGCTATTCTTCGCATTTTGCAGCTTCGGTTCCTATAGTCGGGCGGGGTTGGGGTCCAGTCGGCAAAAGACGATGCTTTGCTTCGGTGAGGCGTGAGGTGGCGCCCTACTGGTAGGGCCCAGCGCATTCGGCTACCTCGCTACGCTTCCTCAGTTGGAAGGCGTACTCCTTTATGTTCGCAAAGATAGATTTGTAAAAAAAAAAAGAGGGAGAGAAACTTTTACTCTAATGGTCAGGATCCCTCTGTTTATTTTATTGTTTTTGTTAATAATGTTAGTGAATTGTTTTTGTTAATAATGTTAGTGAAGAAATCCATCGGTTGATTTATAGTATCCGTCCTTCGCCCATAGAATTGATTCAGGGGGACTTGGGGATATACACCTGAGTAACCTGAGTGGTTAGAATAGAGGTCCGGATTGTTACCTGGTTCGTTGATCCAGATCAATGTCTTTGTAGCCGAGTTAACCTCGAAAACCATGAACCCGCTGGCTTTGAAAATCACGCCAAGCCGAGAAAATCAAATGGCCAGCTCTATCACCGTCACACGCGCCCCGTTGCTGTCGGTCTTATCACCGCCCTGTCGCATTGTCTCCACCTTTGTTGCTGCCATTGCAACCTGCTTGCATCGCCGTCGAGCTCGTCGCGTCGAAGTCACCGCCATAGGTGACGCGGCATCGCTAGACTGGCAACTCACCGGGAAGGAGAGCACCAGAGGGAGGATTTTTGAGAGGAAGAGAAAGAGGGAAGGAGGAAAAAGAAGAATAGAGGATATCATGTGGGACTCATTTGTCAGACGTATTTTGAGTGTATTTTTGAATAGTATTTAAACCTTGTATACCTTTGAAATCCTTCATAATGCAAGAGTAAAAATGAATTGTAAATAATAATGGAATATTTCTAACTTTTAATGCTATCATCGACAAACCGCAACTTAATAATGGTATGTCCGAAAGATTTCATTTTTTGGAGAACTAAAAGTTATATTTGCATAATCTTTTTTTGGTTTTATAAAAAAGTTTAGTGCTTTTTTTAGAAAATGGCATAGTTTTATTCCTTTTTTTTTGCTGCTAATCGCCCTAATAACCAACGATAGGTCCCTATTTGGACGACATGAGTCCATTTATGCAAATCCTTCAACCGAGCATTTATTTTTGTTATTTTAAGAAAAATAAAATAAACTTAGTTAACATCAAATTCCGCACTGAGGCATGCCTTGGTTCATAGCGCACTTTCAAACATACTCCAACCCAATCCACCCAACCCTCCACTCTCTTCTAGTGTTGCTAAGAGCATCTCCAATAATGCCAAATTAGCTATCTATAAGGAGTTCACCTCATCTTTTTGCTTATGTGGAGAGAAGGAGAGCAAAAAGATAATGGCTAGCTCTTAACCAAGGTACGGATTACAAGATGCATCGCACCTATTAATATGGACTTATATTAATTTTAATAGCCAATGTTATAGCTAATCCATCGAAAATGTTATATACAAACTATTAATAGATGACATTTCGCTTTCTTATAGCTAGTAATTAGTCTACCATTGGAGATGCTCTAAGTGTTTCATAGGTTTCTTTTTTGAAATTTAAATTCATCACACAGCAAAGTGGTGATTTCAAACATATGTCGTTAAAAAGTTGAAAACCATTCACGTGGCATTGTAAAGTTTCAATTCTCACAATTATACCATCACATAAATTTAAAGACTACTTTGACATTCCTTCTTCATCTTCCCTCCTATCTTCTCTCTAGCAGCATGTTCACATTGTGGCTAAGGCTACACTAAATGAATAAGTTTATTGAGTTGAATATTAAATTTAACTTCAAGAGGTATTTAAAATTTGTTTCTCGAAGCTAGTACACTTTGTTATGTTATTATTATGAGATTTTTGAGGTGTTTTTATGACAAAAAATAGATGGGAAAAGTCAAATTAGTTTTTTATCCTAAGCATGAGGCATTTTAAACATGCAACTAGTCTTAATGGTATCACATGTGATTCTTGTGAGCTTATCTCAAGGTTATTGTTGCGCCCCTCATCGTTGGGGGCAAGATTTCCACCCCACTGATGAGCCACACTGCCCAAGTGCCACGCAAAATGTAATCAATCAACAGGGTGGGAATTTGAGTAATATGGTCGTACCAACATAAATGTCAAGGTTGTCGTCCCATACGGAGAAGGGTGTCAAATTCCAAATCTAGGCTAGACAAATGGTGGGAACAGAAAATGTGGAGGACAAAGAACAAAGGAGCATGGGTCACCGGTGTGCTTGTGGAGTAAGCGGCACGAGCCTTCGTAGCTGATTAAAGAGGAAAGATTGAGGGAGGAGAAAGCCATCATGGGAGGAGCGCAATCGCACAAGCCAAAGTGTTGGTGCTCAAGGACAATGACAATGATGTTGAGAGTGGCTAGGAGGAGGGAGCTCTAGGATTGAAGGAGATTGGGGAAGGGAGGTAGAAGGAAGTGGCAGTCTATCATCCTAAGTAAGGGCAAGAGTGGGGAAGGGAGGTAGAAGAGGTACAATTGGTTAAATTTTAAGGGGATTGAGGGGGAAAAATATCTATGATGTTACATTTATGAGAATGGCAACCTTGCGGTGGCATGCGGGCGATTTTGACTTTTTAATGACATGTGTGAAGTGACAAATTTGTATTAATTAACCTAAAAAAGATATAAGTTTGCTTCTAAGGACACTCTCGATACAAAGATGTCAACTATATGAGATTAACCGTCGAGTTGGAGGGTAACTAATAAAGAGAGAGCGGCATGGGTGAACCCCTCCTTGATTCATGGGTATTAAAGTGAATACATATTATTTTTAAAAGAATCGAGTATATATACAAGCTATATACTTGCGTTGCGTTTATAATGGGATGAGCTAGATTGATGCATTTTTGGATAAAAAAGGCCCAACAAAGAGGAAAAGGCGTTGTCGAACCCAACTATCCATGCATACTATATAGCTCCATGACTCTGTCCGCCATTCATATGAGACAGAGGGATAGGGCAGTGGTTCAACACAGCAGCACTGTCGTAGCATTATATCCAGCTTTTGTCTGCAACATCGGTGTCGACGGTTGGGATATTGACCCAAGTCAACTAAGGTTCTTTAAGAGGCAATGGGCCGTGATTCTATCCCCGACAATCGGATCTGCCCTCCGTCGATATAAAATCATTAAATACTATTGATTCATTTGCGGGTGGGCCTACCACGCAAAATGTTACATGTGCTTATGCGCTTCGTCGTACACACAAGGTGGCACAACCATTCGAAAGACTTGAGGCATATTCCATTGGCGTAGAATGTCCGAATATATCATTTGTACCTTCCTACTTTAGTTGTGCCACCTTCTACATGGCCACATGGGTGCTTGACTAGTTTATGTGTAACGAGTGTATAGAAGAATATATTGCAATAATTTGTTCTACCTATTAATTATTGTTATATGAACCTACGTAGAAATAATGTAATTGCTTATGCTTTGTCTCGAAGATATGTTATGTTGTATCAACTTGATTGTCGAATTTTTGGACTTGATACTATTAAATAAATATTAATTTAACGCTATAGCTATATATATGGTAGCTTCTTTGATAACCCGCAGTAGTTTTCATACCTCACCGTGAAGATGCAAAAACACAATTTCTAACCTCGCATAGAACTGATCATTGGCAATAATCGGGGATAAAAGGCGGATTACAACATCCATGGGTACAGCAAAATTTCTTGGAATAATGGTACACCCAAACGCGACAATTATAAAAATTGTATAAGAAACTGGTTTCAGAAACAGTAATTTGTTTTTTTTTAAAATGTAGGGAATGCTTTTGGCACATACAACTTTTATCATAAAAAATAAAAAGGTATTTAAACCTTTTCATCTCCTTTTTTTTTTTCATTCCCCAGTCCCCACAACTCTTGCTTGTATTTGATGAAAAATAACGCGCCTGCTGCACACAACATCACAAGGAAGGAAAATAATAGCAAGTAATTTTGGCATTGGACCAAAACTGCAGTAAGCCAGTGATACTGACTTTACAATGCACTGAAATCCAAAATTTACCAGCGTTCGAGTCTTCGAGCACCAAACCATGACAGTATAAGCCAGCTTCAACCAATGTTACCAAACATTTATCTTTCTCTATAGCTACAACAAAAATTCAGAACACATTGAGTTCAGCAGTAGGATTCCTTTTTTCTGACATCAGCGATCCATCAATCATCAAATGAACAGAACACACACTCAGGTTCAAAGCTTATTCCTGCAACAATGCTCTTACGGCATCTGCATTCTCACAGCCACGATGCACTTCCCAGTCACTGTACCACGTATCTTTGTCTCTTTGCTACTCTAACAACACGGATCCTAGAATATGCTAACAAAATCTGGTTAATTCAGCTCAACTATCTGAAGCTCAGGCATTTTACAGTACAAAAATAATGCTGAATTCATGCACGCTGGGCACTGACACTGGCAGCTATATCGTTGTATCCACCAATCTATTGTTCATCCAAATTGACAATGACCAAGATATTGCCATCTGGCACGTTGACTGTAGTCCACATCCACAGGTAATGTCATCGGTTCTTTGCAATTTAACCTAATAAATAAACAAACCATTCATCAGTTTCTCCACATTCCAGTGTGTAAGGAGAGCAAGGCACCAACCTGTGAAGGCACACAAAATCTGCACCTGCAAGCCAGCATCCAGAGGCAGAACAAGAACCTTAGCCCATGGAGCCTGCGCACCTCAGCTTCCTTGTGTTTGTGCTTCAACATCCTCCAGTACAGTGCAGATCTCAGCATGCTGAGGATGCTGACTGCCACTAGCGACAAACTCATGCACCTCACCGTTGAGATTGATCGAGCTGCACCCAGGAGTCTTCTTGGTCTGCAGGCTGTTCATCTCCGACCTCTCCCTGGCAAGATCGCTCCAGTGCTGGGCATTCGCATACATGCTGGACAGCATCACCCTTGCCCAGGGGTCACCTGGATCCAACCTGTTGAGTTCGGCCGCTGCAATCTCGCCAAGTTCAACATTGCTTTGAACTTTGCAAGCACTCAGGAATGCACCCCATATTACTGCATTAGGATTCATTGGCATAGTTGTAATCATCTTGTATGCTTCAGGCAAACGTCCTACACGGCCAAGAAGATCTACTATACATCCATAGTGTTCGATCTTGGGTGTGATTCCGTATTTCTCCTCCATGGAGTAGAAGTAGCATAGACCTTCATCTACCAGACCTCCATGTGCACAAGCATTCAGAAGTCCAACGAATGCAACATCATCGGGGCATATACCACTGTCCTGCATCATGTCAAACATCTGCAACGCATCAGTGGCCCGACCATGCATTGCCAGTCCACAAATCACTGTTGTCCATGAGTAAAGGTCCCTCTTCCTAGGCGCCTTTGCAAACACCTGTAAGGCCTTGTCAATGCTTCCACATTTTGCATACATATCTATCAAGTTTGAATCCAATGAGCCATCATTGTTCATTTGATTCTTGTCAATATAAGCATGGACCCAAATCCCAGTCTCCAAACAACCTGCACCCACACAAGCACCAAGGACAGTGCTCATTATCTGTCCATTAGGGTGCACCGGACATGATGACGAGATCATCTGACGGAATAACCCTAACACCTCTCCACACCGACCTGCTAGGTAGTAGCCGGTCATCACTGTGTTCCATGACACCGCATCCCTCCTTGGCATCGTGAGGAACAGCTCATACGCAGCATCAACACTTCCATGCCTCACATACTGATGCAACATGGCATTCCAAGTCACAGTACTCCTCCTAGGCATGTCGTCGAACACCTTCCTGGCAATCGTCAGTTCACCGCACTCCCCGTACACCCGTACCAGTTCGGTGGAAACGAACACGTCTGGCACAATGCCGCTGGTCACGACAAGAGCGTGGACCATCTTTCCGGGGTTCCCCCTGGCCACGCAAGAACCCACACCATGGCACGCCGCGAGCGCGACTGACAGCGCGACGTTGTCCAGGAGGACGCCGTCAGAGACTATGTCCCGGAACATGGCGAGCGCCACGGCCGCCTCCCCGGACGCGGCGTGCGCCCGCGCCATGGCGGTGCGCGTGACGATGCTCGGCTCGGGCATTTCGTCGAACAGGTCCAGCGCGTGACTCGGGCGGCCGAGCGCGGCGTACGCGTTGAGGAGCGCCGTGCGGAGGTGCGCCCCGGCGGGTCCAGTTTGGAGGCGCCCCGCCTTGAGGAGGAGGCAGTGGATCGCCGACGCCCACAGGTGCGCCCCGGACCCCGCCGCCGCCTCCGCCGGCGACGGCGAGAGCGAGAGCGACTTGAGGAGGCGGAGCAGCGCGTTGGCGGAGAGGGCGAGCGGGTGCATCGGGCGGCCGCGATGCGATCTGGTCGCGCCCACGACTCACGAGGCACCATGATTCTACATTTCTACTGCTACCCTCGTCGAGGGACCATACTGTAATTTGCAAACAATTCTGGGGTCCTTCGGATAAAATGGTAAAGTCTCGGACCCGAATCGGAACGACGAATCCAACCCATGGTGGTGGGTTTGGTGGCCACGCCTCTCACCTGCTCGCGGCTCCGCTGCCACTCCTCCATTGCCGCCGCCGCGAGCTCATTCCTCGCGGCCTCTTCTCCTCTCGCCCGTGCTCCGGCCCGCGGGCCCTCGTTCTGCCGCCGGTGAGTTCTCCGAGGTTAAGCGATCTTCTTGGGGGGCTTTCTGGGGGTACATTATACGAAGTTATACGAGTGTTCTTAGATTGCTGCATGTTTGAGCAGTTCCTTGTCCGGGAGGGAGCTATCTGCAGTGTGTTATCTATCCTTATTTCTTATTGTGCACGGAGCTTGTTCTGTTTGGTTTCTTCTCTGGATGATGGGAGCAACTGGTTAATATGAATCACTGAGTAGTACTTATCACGTTGAGAATCAGTGTCTGCCTGTAATATTTTGATAAATCTCTCCAGCTCACCTTTCTGAATGTTTTTTCCTTGTTTTGGAACTGCTGCTTCTGCTTTTGTTTTGTTGTAGTGTCTGTTCTATCCAAGTCTCAACTTGCTCGGTTGTTGTTTCTTGTATGTTATTTTTTTTAATGTCCAAAACGACAAGAACTGGAGAGAGAACAAGAGAGCATTGATACCAGAAGCCCCAAGAACAATGGCTAGCAGTGATCTTACTCCCACGAGAGTATGTCCTCTTGAATCCTATTACACAATACCTCTGGATCAGAGGCGTCATTTTGGAAGATTATCCTATCACGCTCCTTCCAAATATTCCACGCGACAATAATCACTAGCCCGTTGAAGGACTGGCAGAATAAGCACTGTTCCGGGATCTCCAGTTCCACATAATGTCATCCTGGATCTTGCTCCAAAGCAAAACGTATTCACGGAGTTGCTTAAAAGTGTGGATGACGCGAACCGACTTGATCCAATTCCTGTTACACAGCTCCGTAGCCACCGATTGGTTTTTGAATCTATCAATCCTGTAAAGGTTAGGTGCAAAATTTCTCGGCGTCTCATTTTCTAGGCAGTTGTCTTTCTAGAACTTTAACCTCTCCCCATTGCCCAAAATGGTCTTTGTTGCCGCCCGAAAAAGGCTTATGTCAGTTGCATCGCAAGGCAATTCGAAGCCAATCCAATGTTTGGAGTTGCATTTCCACTCAAACCAAAGCCATCTTAGCCGAAGCGCTCGACCAAGATTTTCGAGGTCCAGCACACCTAAGCCGCCCAGTCGCCTAGGTTTGGACACCTTTCCCCGATGCACCAGACAGTGGCCACCCTGGACTCATCGTCATGCCAAAGAAAAGATCTCCTAATGTTGTCCATCTTGCGAACAAGGCAGGGTCCATTCGGCCAGCGGAAAAATGTTCATGTGGTACGTGGGGAGCGAAGAGAGGACTGAGTTCAGCAGAGTCAGTCTGCCCGCCTTGAAAGAAGACGGCTTTCCCACTTGGTCAATCTGGCACTGAGCTTTTCAATCACGGGAAGCAGATGATTCCTAGTTTGCTGGTGTGCAAGGGCAGGCCCAAGTACCGACATGGGAATCCTTTACAGTTTACACTCTCCAGGGAAGGATTGCAGGATTTCTTCAAGGTCAAGATCTTCGCAACAAATAGAGAACACCGCATTCTTCTGTAGGTTCGTTATTAGGCCAGAAGCTTGGCCAAAAATTTGAAAAATTTGCTGAGTCAACTGAATATCCACCTATGCAGGATTAAGGAATATAGCCACATCATCTGCATAAAGGGCGGTGCGCATGTGCAAGGACCTCGACTGGATTGCTGATATCACTCTTTCCTCAACTTTGCTAAAGAGCTTTTTGAGTGGGTCTATGGCGATGATGAAGAGCATCGGTGATATGGCAGGCCCAACAAGGCCTAGGCCCATGAACAGTACCCACGGGTACTGTAGCACACGGCCCCGCTGCGATTTGGGTTATAGATATTACCTTATTAGTTCCTCTTTTTTAGGAATATGTTCTTATGACAAGTTAGGTCTTTTCTTAGAGTTCAAGTCAGTCTTTTCCTTAGGGTTCAAGTTAGTGCTCCCTATAAAAGGCAGAGCCATGTATTCTTTATTATCATCCAAACAATGAATCAAAATTGAGGAGTAGATCTCATAGGCGGTGGCTCCGATAACAGCCAAGGCGTCGCTGACGATAAACAGTCGTCTCGCCCACGTTAAGGGTCGTATCCCCCTATATTCCCCCTGTTGCGTGCTTGCACGTAACAATCGGTGATAGCGGATCTCCCTGTCAGACTCATCTTCCGTGGTAGAAGCTTTGCTCGAGAATACCATTAATGAGCACCCTCAAAGACGAAGACAACAGGAGAATTGAAATCCACTCTCTCCATTTTGGCCCAAAGCCCGACTTTTGCAGCGTGTCTAGAAGATACCCCCAATGAACTGAATCAAAAGCCTTAGCGATGTCAAGCTTGTGGAAGAGGCAAGGTGTCTTGTTTTTGTGAAGTTCTTGAATCACACTCTTGAGTGTACATGAAATTGTTCTGAATACAACGCCTCTTGACGAAGGCACTATGGGCATGGAGATGATGGAGTCTAGATGGGTCCCCAACCTTTTTGCGAGGAGCTTGGAGAAAATCTTGCTGACACTGTGGATAGGGAGGTAATCCGCAATGCAACGGCAATTGTCTTTCTTTGGCAGCGGAACTATATTAGCATTATTTAGGAGGGAGAAGGAGGTTTCTCGAAGTTCAAATAACTGATTGAACACCTGCACCAGGTCATTTTTGACGATGTCCCAACACTTTCTATAAAATAGCCCAGTGAAGCCATCTGGTCCTAGAGCTTTTTCCGAGGGGAGGGAAAACACCATGGCCTTGGTCTCTTCCTCGTAGAAACTGGACTCCAAATGAGAGAGCTCTAGCGGGGAGTACCCCAATTGGTTCCATGCCAGGGAGAGCGTGCGGGTAGGAGAGGAGCCAAGATGAGAGCTGAAGAAATGAAAGCCTACATCCTCCTTGAGCTCTTGGGAGGTTACCACGCCATGCTCGGTTTCAAGGAATTGGATATAATTCTTACGCCTCCGACTATTGGCCCAAATGTGGAAGAATTTTGTGTTTGTGTCCCCTTGTTTAATCCATCCATCCTAGTTCTTGCTGTTTCTTGTATGCTAGTAATTTGTACACCTGAAAGAAGAATCTTGCACATAATTGCTACAGGTGAGGCTGTGATGGTGGTGCTATAGCAGTGACCATGTTTGTAAAACAATTAGTCAGGGATGATAGGGACAGCAGGGTGAATGCCAGTTCTTATATTAAGGATTAAATGTACGTGATTTATGACGTTTTCATGTTTCTCTGATAAGGAACTCATGAGTCTATCGCTTGAAGGTCTCAGTTTGCAGTATCTGCTTCAATCCTCTTTTGGTTGGCTTTGGATTCTTTACAGTTTAATTTTGTGTGTGATGCTGATGTAATCTCTTTGACTACACAGCATTTGCAAGGCATCGTCGTGCTTGGTAGCCATGGATGCTGCAAAAAACTCAGAAGCAGCCACCGAGAAAGGATTGCCTTTGGGGATGGATGCCTTGATGGTGGATGAATATGCCTCTCAGTCCAAGTTGTTGCTCGAATTCATTAGAATTCCCAGTATTGGCAAGGCTTGGATATTCAGTTCCAAGAATGGTATGCACTGGTGTTAACATCCAGCTGAGCTTCAAGGTTCTTACTATTATTTTGTTGATATGCAGAAAACACATCCCGGGCAATGGTTTCTATGGGCCAATCGGATCTATTGGCAAACAAAAGGAGAAAATTCATTTTAAATTCTCACATCTTAAAAAGTGCCTCAAAGTCTGTGGATTTCCAGTGGTCTCCTTTCCCAATTGAAATGACTGGAGTGTCAGCCGTAATTCCATCACCGTCAGGAGAAAAACTTCTGCTTGTACGGAATGCTGAGGATGATTCCTCTACAAAATTAGAGATTTGGGGTTCCTCTCAGTTGGAGAAAGAGATACATGTTGCACAATCTGTTCATGGATCCCTGTACACCGATGAATGGTAAATTTCCTTTTTCTTTTTCCCCTGTTTTTGGGGAGAGGGATGCATTGCTTCTCTGTTGTTGTAGCTTCGCTGTGTGCTTTACATTGCTGTAATGTAGGTTTGAAGGGATTTCATGGAATCAGGAAGAGACTTTCATAGCTTATGTGGCTGAGGAGCCGCCTCAACCAAAGCCAGGGTTCAATGATTTAGGTTACAAGAAGGAAGGATCATCTGAAAAGGACTGCACGAGCTGGAAGGGACAAGGGGATTGGGAAGAGAATTGGGGAGAAACCTATTCGAAGAAAAGGATACCTGCATTATATGTTGTTAACATTTCAAGGTATGCTTCCGCCTTCTGGCTTCCCTGAATATAAAATTCCAGATTGTCTGACAACATATTGATGTTATGAGGAATACTATTGGTACCATTGCAGTGGTGAAGTACGAGCTGTGAAGGGCATACCTAGAACATTTAGTGTTGGCCAGGTGATTTGGGCTCCATCACCTTCATATAGCTTGGTTTTCGTGGCATGGTCAGATGATAATGGTTTCCAAGAGACACCAAGGAAACTTGGTATTAAATATTGCTATAGCAGACCTTGCGCGTTGTACGCTGCTCTTGATCCTTTCGAGGAAGAAGCTGACAAATCATTAGCTGAGTGAGCATATCTGCCCTTGCTAACTTTAATTATTTAATTCTCTTTTGTTCCCCCATTGTAAGATTCAAACCTCTTAGAGCATGCCCATCAGGCACCTTATCAGCCAAGCCTGTAAATTACTGTTCATGCGAAAAATTCAAAATTCAGGCTGAGAACAGTGGGCTGTGGGGGCTGGGCGGGATGAATTCAAAATGGGGGCACAGTAGTATAGGGGATGAGATGGGGATGCTCGACGTTAGATGTCTTCATGTTGCTTTTTGAATTTCTTTTTCCAAACGTACTGTAATATAAGCGGACAACATTAGTCATATATTTTTGTATTTTACTTGGTCGATCCTAGCTAGAAAGACAAATGCTGAACATATAATATGCAATATGTCTCACGATGTGTTGGTTGTTTGTTTTCTGATGCCATCTTTCTAATGCTAGTACAGCTCTGCTACGGGCAATACTACAGCTATTATCAAGTTAACAGCAGGTTTGAGCAGTGCTTTTTTCCCACGGTTCAGGTAGCGCACTTCTGCTTTCCACTGACATTCTTCAGTTAGGCTTTACAATCTCAATTTTTTTTCTTTGGATTTAACATCAGTAACACATTTTTTTTCTTAAATGAGGCCATCAATTTCCTGTCATTGGAATGTTAACACTACATCACTATCTTTTTCATCTTAGTAAGCCATACCATAGGGTTGACCATGTGTATTGTCAAAATATGTATTCTCATTTTAATGAGCTAAAGCAGGCCTTGTCTTCACTATTTAAACAGCTATAAATTCTTGTCTGGGTGTAATTTCACTTGGCAAGAAAGTTTTTTCGGGCAGTTGAGTATGGCGAGTAGTCATCTTTGTTTCTTGTTGCCGTGGACCCTGACTTGAGTAGATATGAATCACCTACGCCTTTTGTTATACATTTATACTTCTCCAGTTATTGGTTGCTGAGTTTCTTCCTTTCACATTCTTTTCGAGAATGGTTGTGTTTAGTTTCTGATGTGTAGATATATTGTTATGATAAATAATGAGAGCTCTTATCATACAGCCCAGATGGAAAATATCTTTTGTTTATCTCAGCAAAGAGTGCTGTGGATACTGGAGCACACAATGCCACAAATTCAATGCATAGAGTTGATTGGCCTTCAGATGGGAAACTAAGAGGGAGCCTTAGTGCGTCTGATGTGGTACGATAACACATTTTTTCCTCAATATTTATTTATTCTATTTTAAATATTTGTCAAAAGATTTTACTTGCCAGTTGCCAATGCTGGATTAAGATTTGCGCTTGTGGGCTTTATTTTGTAAAAACCAAAGTTATGGGATTTATTCAAGTGCCCAAATTCAACCTCTATTAAAAATAAAATGAAAAACAAGCCAAAGAGTAAAGAAGAGAACTTATAATGGTTAATATTCTCTTATAAGCACTTCTTTTGGAAGAAGAAAAGGTGATGCACATCATGCTTCATATGCTTAATTGCCGATTATTGTGTAGGTTCCCATTGTAATGTGCCCTCAAGATGGCTGTTTCCCTGGGCTGTACTGCTATAGCATACTTAGGAATCCATGGCTTTCGGATGGACGGACTATGATCTTATCTTCTATTTGGGGAAGTAAGGAAGTGATACTTTCTGTACATGTTGAAAGGTAATTACAGATATATTTCTGTTTGCTGTTAGACTGATATGGCCTGGTTTATCTATTTGCGAATGACTGCTTTCATCCACAGCTGTAAAGTTGCAAGAGTTAGTCCTCAGGATTCAGATTATTCATGGAATGTTCTCGCACTTGACAAGAATAACATTCTCGCAG
Organism: Raddia distichophylla; assembly: GCA_005191435.1. Taxonomy (NCBI): domain Eukaryota; kingdom Viridiplantae; phylum Streptophyta; class Magnoliopsida; order Poales; family Poaceae; genus Raddia; species Raddia distichophylla. Next base: position 1,068,373 of record SPJY01036230.1, on the reverse strand, counting down.
GTGACTCATATTTTGACGAGTTTTACAGCAGACTTCCATATTTCCATCAGATAATTTTTGTATTTATGTGCCTTCCACTCTTTTTCCAGTTTCCAGCAGCCTTATTACATTACCTCAAATATACTATGGATTTGAAGCTTCTCAGACTGAAAAGCCATGCCAGTGGGAGTGGCAGGAAATTACATCACCATTTCCTAAACCATCTGAGAAGGTTCTAGCTAAAATTTAATATTTCTGTCCATACTTTCCCCCTTGGTTCTAACAAAATATTTGATGGTGTAAAGTAAGCATTGTGATGTATCTTGACAGATCAGCTCCTTATTGGCAGATCATAAGTTTAGTGTATTCAAAATCCCGATCAGCAACCATTCTGACAAACTTCCTGATGGTATGCTAACAATTTAACACGGCCTTTTCCTTCTGGTAGTCTCCAAATTTACAGAATTGATTTCTTTGTCTATATATGACTCTTTGGTATTTCTCAATTTATTTCTTTCTGAACTATTTTTGCATCCTTGACCCAGCGATCCTCTTTTTGTTGCCTTTTTTACATTGCTATATTGGTATATTGTGAGTTTTGGCACGATGTAATTGTATTGTTTGAAATATGGTGCGCTGGAATGCACAATAATCTAAGAAAAAACTTTGTAATGTTGATGACAGTCCAACTTCTACTCAGTTGTCTGCATGTGTCCATGATATGGGTGTTTATTCAAATATCCTTTAGAAAATATCTACTGCTGTTTTTGAGTTGTGTAGATGTAGATACTTCTTATTTCACCTAACCATTTCTGCAGAATCTTCACTGAAGAGATCTGCATGGATAACATTCTCATTTACACATCCACTCAGCATTTCACTTTGCACTTCCATCAAGCATCCTACTATACTTATATGTATCTTGGACTAGCCCATCTAGATTTGATTATTACAAATTACATAATCATTTCCTTTTATCTTGTTGAACAATAGCTGCACGCTTGCACTATTCTGTATTTCAACAATATCAATGATCTCTCTCTCTCTCTCTCTCTCTCTCTCTCTTCATATATTTTTATATCTTTTCAGGTGTGAAGCTGCCAATTGAGGCAATTTTTGTGTCTTGTAAGGATTCTGCAAGTAATCCAACAATTGTTGTTCTTCATGGTGGCCCACACTCAACTTACCCGTCCAGCTATTCAAAATCTTTGGCATTTCTTTATTCACTAGGATTTAACTTGCTTGTTGTAAACTACAGGTGAGCGTTGAATTTATTAGTATTTAATCTTGGATGTGCTCTGTAACTAGAATTATTCGATAACTCGATCATTATGCCCTTTTGACTTCTTTTTTCTATATTAAACGGTAAATACATTTTGTATAACACTAGCGTGGATTTTATGCATGCACTACCCTATTGTTTAGGGGTTCATTGGGGTTTGGGGAAGAAGCACTACAATCTCTTCCTGGCAATATTGGCTCCCAGGTTCCATAAATTTATTTCCATGCTTAATATTTTTCTTAGAAGATTTTAAAAGTTACCATGAACTGTCTGTGATACTATGCACGATTTTTTACTACTTATGAGCAGGATGTGAATGATGTTCTGATGGCTTTGGACTTTGTTACAAGGAGAGGGCTAATAGATGCATCTAAAGTAGCAGTAGTCGGAGGTTCACATGGAGGATTCTTGACAACACATTTGATCGGCCAGGTTTGAATACATTTTTTCTTGATTTTTTTTTTCTCTTTGTTCTCCACTTCTCCCTTAGTATTCTCACAGTTTATATCAACCAGAATTTACCCTGCAATCCATTGTCCGTAACCATGATTGGATTTCATTAGCAACAAGAATATAATGTAAATTCAGTAAAAAAAGATAGCATAGCAAATAGGATGGCACCATGTCAAACTATTTGTTTTTTTATGGAAATCACCTTGCAGTGCAATGCTTCAGTCAATGCCTTGAACATATATGTCGAATATCCGGCTTCGGTAAACTTATAACCTGAAATTTCACTGCTTCCTTTCTCATCTATACATCTATACAAAGCGCTAGCGTCGGACGATCTTCGTGCGACGCGTGGCTTCGTCCAGAGCCGTCCGAACGCTCGTCGAAACAAATCCAGCCGTCCATATTTTACCTTCAAAAACATTTTCCTGCCTACCTGACCAACACGGCGCGTGGCTTGGCAAGTTGGCTAGATGTGCTAGCGTTCGCTTAGGAGAGCAGGGTTCGAACCCTCGCACCGCCATTTTGCTGTGCGCATTTCTCCTGGCCTCGCCTGCTCTCATTTTTCTTGTACACCTCGCCTGCTCGCCCCTGTACTACCTGCCTGTACGCCTCGCCTGCTCTACACTGCGCATTTTTTTCCCTCGTATGTACTGCCTGCTCACCTCTTAAAAATTCGAAATTAAATGAATGTCAGAAATTGAAAACCTTTATTGATATTTCATCTATTAGAATTTCTTATATTCGCTTTTAGTTTTCTCGAATTTCCAAAATTCCATTTTCTAAATTTAGTTTTGCTGGTTTTTTGTATTGTACAATTTGCTTAATTCATTTTTGTGAATCTTACAGTTTTCGAAATTCTTATTTTGTATTTCCAAATTCCCAACCCCAATTCAAATGGAAATTTCGATATCTTTTAAAATCCCTTAAATTTATTTTTAAATTTTAAATTTCGTGATATTAAATTTTAAAACGTCAAACCCCCCTAAAACATGAATTTTAGAAAGAATGGAGAGAAAGGGGATCAGGAGGGGGAAATTTGGTCTAGCAAGGTAAACAAATCCAGAAATTTACATGTTTTCCAATTGCAATCAAAATTTTATAGTAAGGGTCCATAATGTATTTAAGCATTACAAATGTTAAATTTTCCGATATCAATTAGTAAATAATAGAAATAGAAAGCCTTCGAAATATATAACTACGGTTTAATAGCACGTATTCATGAAGATGTCCACAAAAAAACCTAGCTATTTCTAAAACATTTCGGATTTACAAATAATTGTATTACAAAATAATTCATTCTTTTCTTTTATTTTAACATTTAAGGCCACTTAAAAAATTCTTGCTATGCGCATTTCTCCTGGCCTCGCCTGCTCGCATTTTTCTTATACGCCTCGCCTGCTCTACGCTGCGCATTTTTTCCCTCGCATGTACTGCCTGCTCACCTCTTAAAAATTCAAAATTAAATGAATTTCGGAAATTGAAAACCTTTATAGATATTTCATCTTTTAGAATTTGTTATATTCGCTTTTAGTTTTCTTGAATTTCGAAAATTCAATTTTCTAAATTTAGTTTTCCTGGTTTTCCATTTTTGTGAATCTTATAGTTTTCAAAATTCTTATTTTTTATTTCCAAATTCCCAACCCGAATTCAAATGGAAATTTCGATATCTTTTAAAATCCCTTAAATTTATTTTAAAATTTTAAATTTCATGACATTAAATTTTAAAACTTCAAACCCCCTAAAACATGAATTTTAGAAAGAATGGAGAGAAAGGGGATCAAGTGGGGGAAATTTGGTCTAGCAAGGTAAACAAATCCAGAAATTTACATGTTTTTCAAATGCAATCAAAATTTTATAGTAAGGGTCCATAAATGTATTTAAGCATTACAAATGTTAAATTTTCCGATATCAATTAGTAAATAATAGAAATAGAAAGCCTTTGAAATATATAGCTACGGTTTAATAGCACGTATTCATGAAGATGTCCACAAAAAAAACCTAGCTATTCTAAAACATTTCAGATTTACAAATGATTGTATTACAAAATAATTCATTCTTTTCTTTTATTGTAACTTTTAAGGCCACTTAAAAAATTCTAGAAACAAAAACTTCGCAAGAAGCACCGTAATATCATGATAATGACCTATAAAAAAAATTTCGACATCAGCAACTAATTTCAAAAAAAGAAATTAAAAAAATGAGAACAACAAACAAAAGATGTAATGTTTTTTTATTAGTTTGTTTTGTGATACATCTTTATTTACTCATATATAAGAGGGCTTGTAGTGGCGTGCCATGGGCGCGCTAACCCTGCTAGTTAGACTGAATTGTGGTGATTTCACCAGTTCCAGCTCTTTTCTGAAGTCTTTCTTTTCTTGCTGAACTCTCCACAATTTGAGTATTTATGTTAGTATAAAAACTTTTCACATCCAGAAACAGAATTAAACTAGCATTGCATCGAGGAATTAGATCTACAATGCTTTCTGTCAGTATCGAGATTCCAAACCTTGAAAAGCTTGGGCGCATAGACTTTATATATCACATGAAGTTATTTGTCTATTATGTTTCCTGGCCTGGCATTTTGTTGACACATATTTCTTGTACCGCAGGCTCCAGAAACATTTGTTGCAGCGGCTGCTAGAAACCCAGTATGTAACCTATCGTTAATGGTGGGTACCACTGATATCCCTGACTGGTGCTTCGTGGAGATTTATGGAGAAGGGAAAAACTACTTTTCTGAGTCTCCTTCAGCAGACACCCTTTCTCAGTTCTACCAGAAATCACCAATATCACATATTTCTAAGGTACACGTGTGGATTGCACATTTTCATATGAAATCAAAGTACAGCTCTTTCTTTCAAAGGAATGTGCGTACCATTTAAAAATATGTGGACTTCACCAGTAATCAATTACTTGGCAAACTAATGAAACCTGCAGGTTAAGACACCAACACTCTTTCTCCTTGGTGCACAAGATCTCCGAGTTCCTGTTTCAAATGGCCTGCAGGTACATTTATGCAATGTGTACCCTTTTAAAGGCTAAAGAGGTCTCCTTACGAATTTGAACACTAGTACTAGTGGGTTAGCACTACATTTAGTGCATGTTTGGATAAAATCAGATCAATTTTTTAAAAAACAATGGGTTAAAACTCAGCTATATGTGCTGCTTCTGTTCATCTCAATTTTGCCTTACATATGCCTCAATTTATACTTGACTGTGGTTGCAACATTTTCAGTATGCTAGGGCTTTGAAGGAGAGGGGAGTTGAAACCAAAATTATTGTTTTCCCAGAAGATATCCATGGACTTGATAAGTTAGTCCAAGTTTCAATTTTTTTACCTTGATTACTTCACAATGTCTCGTAGCATCACTGGATCGAATTTCTATGTCTCTTTACAGGCCACAGTCTGATTTTGAGAGCTTCCTCAACATAGGGGTTTGGTTCAAGAAGCACATGAGCAAATAATGCCTCTGCTATCAATAGAATCTGTCCTTTATTTTGGTTAGATAACTGCTTGTAATTTGGGTCAAAGCAACCCCAAGGAAAACATGGTTTGGTTAGCAATTCTAATAAATTATATTTAAGTGCTTGTAATTTGGGTCAAAGCAGTCCCAAGGAAATGTGTTTCCTTCGCAATTCTGCTAAATTGTATCTCTTGTTGTTACTGTACTGGAATGACTGTTGAAATGTAATTACATTTTTCTCCTACTGATATGTATTAAGCTTCGGGTGGCTAAAACTGTTGTGGTGTAGCATTCCTTGACTTTAGAATTACGACTTGGTTCAGGTCTCGTCAGACACATGGAAATGCAGTAAAATCACCTCTGTACATATAGATTTCGGAGGTAATACACAAGTTGCATCAGTATACCTTGAAGTTGTCCTCTTCATCATCTAGTTCTTAATATCTAGCAAAATGACTTGAGCAACGTTCTATGTTATTATAAACTGGAGTCATGTGAAGAGAAGAACCAAAAAAACTTATTTAAAGAGAAGACTAAGCATCTTGTGCTGGCATCTTGTGCTGTTCGGTGCATTTTCAATGATGACTTGATAAGTGGTGGATGCAGATGTGACGCAACCTTATTGTTTGATTCCCTTTGTCTTATTGCATGTGGTGGTATGTATGATCATGAAGACATTTACGATTCCTTTTGATTTTATTCGCTTTTTTTTTAAAAGACCTTGGAGGTATGTATGCCGATACAAAAGGAAACTGCAAGGTACTGATGGCATTTTAAAGCTCAATGGAGTCTTGAACTCAAATCATTCGACTTGTTCTTGTTACTCCACTGCAAAAGCAACAGAACTACGTAAGTAATTTCACTTCCTTTATTTCCCTGAAGACCTACTAGACATGTGCTCCGATTTTAGTGTTCTGGGGCAGGCATCAAAAACAGCTCTCAATTCCTACCGTTGTAGATGATTCTTTTCTTTTAGCCCTAGAATAATTGAGTTTTGTGCATTGGCGATGCCAGTTTTCTCAATGGATTGTGCAACGAGCAAGAACAACTGAGGCTATTGTTGTTCTTGGATTGTGAAGAACAAGTGAAACTACTATTTGTGGCTGAAACTATATTGGATCCAAATCTTAATGCATCAAAGTATTCCATGGGTGACTGTAATTGGAATAGCACTAGAATTGAAGTGATATTGATTGCAGTGTGCTCCTGGAACTTAGAATTGCAGATCCTGCCTCTTGACGTTGAAGGGTTTTTTTAGGTAATCTTGACGTCAAAGTTATGGTTCTCATTTTAATCTCTTCTGTGAAATCGGCGACAAAATTTTACTTGATTCTCCCTATGACATGCTTAACATGCTTATCTTTGTGAAATGTGCAGATTTAGATTCTCTCTCTAGATTGTGTTCTTCGTGTCAGACATGCAGTTGCAAGTCTCTGAGTCTACTTTGAAGAAAGAAAATTCACTGGGAATGGATGAAATGATGTCTAAAGAGTACACTTCCCAGTCCAAATTATTGCAAGAATTCACCAATCTCCCAAGCATCGAAGATGCTTGGGTTTTTAAAACCAACGATGGTAGGACTGGTGAGCTTTCATCTATGTTGTACCTCACTTACAATCAATAATCATCATTTAGTCTTCTTTTTCCCATTCAATTGCTACAGCAAGGTGATATAATGCGATTCTCACTTCTTGATTGCAGAAGGAAAATTCACAGCAATGTTTTCCATTAGCCAATCAAACCTACTGGCTAACAAAAAGATGAAATATATTTTGTATTCACATATTATGAGGCATGGAGATAACCCTCTGGAGTGCCAATGGTCTCCTTTCCCTATTGAAATGACTAGAGTGTCTGCTGTAGTTCCATCTCCTTCGAGATCGAAGCTTCTTGTGGTGCAGAACGGAGAGAATGGTTCCCCTACAAAGCTTGAAATTGTTGGTCAATCACATGCGGAGAAAGAGATACATATAGATCAGTCTGTTCATGGTCCACTTTACACCGATGAATGGTAAAATTACAGCATAATAGCTACGTTTTTTCATCCTATTTACCCCCTCTCTGTATAACACGACTAATAGAACATGATGTTTTATTTCTTTTTTTTTGTTGGCACAGGTTTCATGGTATTTCATGGAACCAAGAAGAGACCTTCATAGCTTACATTGCTGAAGAGTCACCTCAGCCAAAACCAGTTTTCAGTGATGCCGGATATAGAACAGAAAGTTCTTCTGAGAAAGACTATAATAGCTGGAAAGGACAGGGGGACTGGGAAGAGGACTGGGGTGAAACTTACTTCAGGAAAGGGAGACCTTCATTGTTTGTTCTTGACATTGCTAGGTCTCTGAGCACCTTCTAATAACACAATACTTTTATATCATAGATCCGACAATAAGACTTATTGTACTTTGGTGCATGCAGTGGAGAAGTACGAGCTGCTAAAGGCATTACAAAATCACTGAGTGTTGGTCAAGTTGTTTGGGCTCCACCATCCTCAAGTGGTTGTCAAAAGAATTTGGTTTTCGTTGGATGGCTAGAGCACAACGGGTTTCAGAACACCCCTAGAAAACTAGGGATCAAGTATTGTTCTAACAGGCCATGTTCTCTCTATGCAATCCATTGCCCTTTTCAAGAACCGAATGCCGATGATGCATCTGCTAGGTGATTATCCACCGTTCAAATCATGCTATAACTCCGTAGTTTTTCTAGAATCTACTTAACACTAGTTTTTTCAGTCGTAAATCGGACTGTCCTTTGACTGCAACAAACTTAACCTCAAGCATGAGCAGTGCTTTCTTTCCACGGTTCAGGTATGCTTGTGTTGCACTTTCTTGAAAGATTCCAAACCATGCTTGACAATGCTAATTAGCTCAAACTATTGTCAACAGTAAGGATGGAAAACTTCTGGTGTTTCTATCTGCAAAACGTGCAGTAGAGAGTAAAGCACATAATGCAACAGATTCGCTGCATAAAATCAACTGGCCTTCTGATTGGAAAATGGATGAACACCTTAATGTCACTGATGTGGTATGCACATATATTTATCTTGACTTGAAGTTTACCTTCTTTTTTTTTTTCTGAACTCTTCAGCAAATTTAATTTACAACTGAACCAGGTTCCTATTGTAATGTGCCCTCAAGATGGATGCTTTCCTGCTCTATACTGCTCATCCATGTTATCCGATCCTTGGCTTTCAGATCAATATACAATAATATTAACATCTGCTTGGAGAAGTACTGAAGTGATACTATCAATAGATGTTTTAAGGTAATTAAAAGGTTGTTCTCATATTCCTGTTCTGCAGCGCAAGTTAACTTTGATATCCTACTTCATTCCTTCTCCAGTGGAAAAGTAACAAGAATAAGCCTAGAAGACTCAGATTACTCATGGAGTGCTCTTGCAATAGATGGCAATAATGTTCTATCTGGTAATTCGACGTGCAAGCAACAGTATTATATGCATATTTTCCCCCTCATTTTGATTATGTTTTTTTTTCCCTTTTCTTATTGCATCTAGTGTCAAGTAGTCCCATCGACCCTCCTCAAATTAGGTATGGCCATCAAGTATCACCAGATGATCAAGCACACGGATGGGTTTGGGACGAAGTTAATAGTCCATTGATGGCTGCCAGTAATAAGGTCAACTGCTGTTTGCTGTAGAATTTAACGTACAATCCTTTTTTAAAAAAACACATATGTTTTATTTATAGAGTATTTAACGATGCAGGTAAAGGCTTTGTTATCACATCACAAGTTCAGTATTCTTAAAATTCCAGTCATTAACCCCTCTAACGACCTCTCTGACGGTATATTCATGAACAATATTCTGAGCCATCATACATTAGTTTACGATTCTTCTTCAGGTAGTATTTCTCGTGCCTTGTAGGTGGTAAGCTTCCATTCGAGGCCATCTTTGTGTCTTGCAAGGATAGTTCGCAGAAACCAACTGTTGTAATCCTTCATGGTGGTCCACACTCAGTATCAGTATCAAGCTACTCAAAATCTGCAGCCTTTCTTGCTTCACTTGGATTTAACCTGCTTATTATCAATTATCGGTAAGTTTCTTGAACTCCTCTACATTTTCTGATTAATGATACATCTCAATGTGCCATCATGTCACTGTAATCTGAAAAAGGGGTACACCTGGTTTCGGAGAGGAGGCCTTGCAGTCACTTCCTGGAAAAGTTGGATCTCAGGTATGTAGTCTAGTTATATTCTTCAACTTTGTTCCTCGTGGACGAATCGAATTTCTGACCTGTGTTGAGCAGGATGTCCAAGATTGTCTTACCGCGCTAGATTACGTTGTTAAGGAAGGACTCATAGATGCATCTAAAGTAGCTGTCGTTGGGCTTTCACATGGTGGATTCTTGACAACTCATTTGATCGGTCAGGTTAGCAATTTAACAGATTGCACAACCATGAATCCATGATGGGTATAGTCGACAGCTTGCTATTTCTATTTCTTGCTATAAGTGCAATTTATCTTTTGGGTGCAGGCTCCAGATAGATTTGTGGTGGCAGCTGCTCGTAATCCTGTCTGCAACATGTCACTGATGATTGGCACCACTGACATCCCAGACTGGTGTTACACAGTGGCCTGCGGAAATGAAGAGAGGCAATGTGCCTCTGAATCCCCCTCACCTGATCATCTTCTCCTCTTCTATCAGAAGTCGCCAATTGCGCATATTTCAAAAGTATATCTTTTCTCTCCGTTGATCAAGTATTTTCTTCAACCAAAGGATAGGAACTCTGCCAATTCAAGTAGGAGAAAAATTTTGGGGAAAGAAGAAAAAACAAAACAGCGATAGGCACCCAGCAACATCGCAACTCAACGAACATCGCAACTCAACGCTGTCAACTCGGACTAAAGCCGACCATACCGTCACTCGGCAAGAACAACATCACAACAACCGAACACCACTGGCAACCCAACCCAAAGTCCACAATTGACCTAAAAATTGGTTCTATACCATCGAAAGATCCATAGTTTTGATTTATACCACCGAAAGAACTTGGTTCACTTTAATACCATCCAAAGCCCTTTTGTTTCTTTTTTTTACCACTCCGTCGGCCTCCCCTCAACTCCCGTTACTACCTCCCGTTATCTCCTCTGGTGAGGTGAGCGCGATAGAGATGCAGAGGAAGCAGAAGAATGGCTTCCGGTTGGGCTCCTCGTCCTGGCTGCGGCGGCGGTACGGCATGACGTGGACGGTGTGGACGAAGAAGATGAACACGAAGGCTGGGAGCCATGCGATGAGCAGGACGAGCGCCTTGGGGTCGTCGCCGTAGATGGCGAGGTAGAGCTGCGTGTAGATGGCGCCGCTGAGCCCCACGAATCCCTTGAGGAGGCCGATTACGATGCCGCGGCTCTCCGGCGAGTTCTTGACGCAGGCGACGAGCGCGCCGGTGTTGGAGAAGGTGAGCGCGTTGGCGCCGACGCAGATGTAGATGCACATGAGCCACACCGAAGGCACCGCCATGCGCCCCGCGAGCGCGAGGTAGATCATAAGGTAGCCGCCGAGGTCCATGCCGGCGCCGATGAGCAGGAAGGCCCACGTGAACACAGCGGCGGCGGCGTGGACACTAATGGGAGGCCGACGGAGTGGTAAAAAAAGAAACAAAAGGAGCTTTGGATGGTATTAAAGTGAACCAAGTTCTTTTGGTGGTATAAACCAAAACTATGGATCTTTCGATGGTATAGAACCAATTTTGCCCTAATGTAAATTAAAGATTATCACTATTTAAATCATGTTACGAACTAAGGGTATCATCAATGGAGTCTAACTTAGACCAGCCCAATACTGTAACGAATTGAAAAGAAAAGATGAAAATATAGATGAATAGTAAAAAGTAGGTGAAGATTAGATAATTAGTGTCTAGGCTAAGTTAGAACCCATTGAAGATGGCATAAAGCAAGCAACCACGTATGATTAAATACTCGAGAAGGTTTTCAGTATGAAACTTTGCGTGTATCACTGCCGGATGGTTGATGGGAATTTTGCTGATTATGCAGGTGAAAGCACCCCTTCTTATGCTTCTGGGAGGAGCAGATCTTCGGGTCCCCATTTCTAATGGCCTACAGGTTTATCAACATCTGTTGAGATTTACTTCGGTGGTTTCGGTTTTCATCTTGTTGCATAAATAATTCACAACAAATTCGGAGAGATGATAGCTGAACTACACGGTTACCACAAGCTTAATTACCATTCTGTGAAAGAAATGAGCGGACTAAACTTACTTTTTAAAGCACCCAAATTACCACCCTTGGGCTATGAAAACAACAATTTTATTGTTGCATACCTCGCATCATCTGTCGGTTTTTTTTGTGTGTGTGTAAAAACTTTAATCGAAAAGGTTGTAACCCTTTGAAAGACGTTTTAAAAAGTTTACAAAATTGTAAAAATAATGTTATAAACTCTAAGGAGAACTATTTAAAATCTCACAGAAATAACTACAAAGTATTACAGCATTTCGCTTATACAAAGATAATAAATTTTTATTTAATTTAGTTGAAACAACCCGGACCCATTTGTCGGATCTGGTTGTGCCTCATGCTTACATTCTTCATACCCTGATAACTTCAGTACGCAAGGGCTCTAAGAGAAAGAGGAGGTGATATCAAAGTTATGGTGTTCTCAGAGGACATACATGAAATCAACATGTAAGACTTTTAATCGGACTAATTTCAGTTCACCTGCTTGCAATTGTACGATGTGTTCACGTCGTTGATTCATCATTAGTCCATGGTTTGATTTTGGCACTATCTGCAGACCGCAATCAGATTTCGAGAGCTTCCTCAATATTGGAGTCTGGTTCAAGAAGCATCTGGGATAGATCAGAGGCTGCAGCATGACGCATGGCGCAGCAAGGGTCTATATGTATAAGGATTTTCTATTAACATGAAGTACTAAAGTTTTTCTTTCTTATTTTGCGTTGATCAAAGGACATTTGTCGACGACTGTTCCTAAATAATTAAACTGCATTCTAAACATAGTTAACCGATTTGTCATTAAAACTGATGCATCAACTTGAGGCACCAGGTAATGAACAAAACGCAGAGTCCAAACCCTTTCAAAGATTGATCAAGTTATTCCCCTGTTCCAGACTACAGCTATCCGTAGCCACTCTTCTTTTTAAGTACTGAGCACAACCAAACTCACCCATAAATACCTTCGAAGTTACTACAAAGAATTTAGGTTGGCATAAATTAAACTTGCATCGGAATTAAAATGAGGCGAAGATGCTGCATTTATGATACATTGATGGATGCCGCAACCAGGAAGGCAATGACTGTATAACAATTGTACAAGCGATGGCATCCGATGCACTCCATGTCAGGTTAGTTCTTGGTTGAGGTTTGGGTAAGCTGAGATTGGATTTTATTCGAGAAGAAGTTCTCAAGCCTGCACGGCCAAAAGAAACAGAAACCAATCAGCGTTAGACAACTCAATATTGGAAACGGCACACCTGGTTCCAAACACTGACACCGACCAATGGTTGCCAAGTTTCATCACATATTTCCCATATTAAAGTTGAACCTTGTGCTATTTACAAGAGAGAATTGATAATACTAGGCTGAGGAATGCAAATAAAAATGAACAATTGAACCAGGTGATCAGAAACGAACTTCAGAAACCACTTTGGTAACGGAAAAATATATCACTGATTGAGGGACCAGAGAACAAGCAAGATAAGGTCAAAGTTCATCACTTACCTCGTGGCACATTTGTAATAGATTGTATCAGGAGAGTTGTATGTTTTAGCATTGCTGAACATTCTCTTCATGTCAGCTACAAACATCTCTAAGGTCACATAATACTGATCCGATTCAACTCTTTTGAACATTGTTCTCAGATCTGCAGACAGTCTTGTGTTCAGTAATTGATCAAGTAAAAACAGCATGCAACCTTGCTTTGAAAAGATGGGATAAGGAAAACAGAGCCCATAAATCATTTAAACTCACCAATAGGATCCTTGATAATGTCATAATAGTCTGGAACATCCCTTGAATCTACTGGATCTTTAAATGGCCAAGCATCAGGATGTTCAGTCATATTCTGCAACACAAGCTTTTATTAACAGGGGCATATTATGTTATGTGAAAAGCCCAAACGGCCCATAAACAGTACCGAGGGCACTGTAGCGGCGTCAACAGTACCGGTGGTGCTGTAGCACCGGATTGGATTAGTTAGGATTAGATCGAATTTTGAATTAGATAAAATCGGTTTGTTTAAAAGATAAGATTAGTTAAAATTTATTTTTTTTAGAGTTTTTATTCCTATAAAAGAGAGGGTCATGTATCTTTCATTATAATCCAAGCAATAAAGTAATTTGAGATCCAATCTTATAGGTGGTGGCTCTGATAACAGCTTAGGCGATAGTTTCAACAAATGGCTCGTCATGCCCATGTTAAGGGCCGTATCTCGTCCTCGTTGCGTGTTCATATCGAGCACGTAACAAATTATTTGATATCTTTTCATTTTTAAATTAATTGACATCGGCTTATGGTACATTTGCCACATCTTTGGAATAGGCAGGGTGATACATTTGCCACATCTTTGGAATAGGAAGGGTGAAACATATAGAGATTCATCCAATGCAATCAGGTACTAAGCAACATGCATGTCATATGGAAAGATTAGGGGTATAAAAGACTTGCCTTCAACAATAACCGCATAAGGCCACTAAGCTGCTGTCTGTAAGTACTGTAATCAGAGGAAAAGGCTGTTCGTGATTTGGAAAATCCCCACTGGTCAGGAGTCCACCCAGCTTCTCCTGCATCACATTACAGCTCTGATCAGACTTGCATGATCACTAAAGTAAAAAGGAAAAGGTGGATTATAGAGCTAGAAAGAGAAAGGTGAGCCTTTTTTTTTAAAAAAAAATGGTAAGTGTTTGAAAGTCTCTTGTTTCTGTAAGTTCTGTTGTACCAAAGTTAAATCAAAAGCTGATAATGCTATTCGAGTGAGATTTTCAAAACTTGCCGCCAGCCAACCACATGTAATTAAACACCTTGAAAAAGCTGCAGCAAATGCTTTCACACAGCCAGGTGTAGCAAGTTTTGAAAAGCAAGATTTGAGCGATCATATTCAAGAAAGATGGTGGCTACCTAAAATTAGTTACTGAGAGAGAACAAAAAAAATATTTAAAAAAAGTCTGCATAGAGAAGTTACTTACTCAGACCAGGAATATCTTCTGGTTTCATTGGTCTTCTTGGAATACCAGCTTCTTTCTAAAAAGAAAAAAAATTACTTGGTAAACACCATGCAAGTACAAACCTGACTAATGAAAATTGTGTGGAGCTGGGTGAAGCAGAACTGTTGAAACGTATATCAAATATATTGCATTGCTTTTGTCCTATCTACTGCAAATCCAAAATAACAATTTCTACATTTTCGAATATTTGGCCTTCCAACTAAACTTTTCTTCCATGAATAATTGTCACTTTGTTATTTCCAAGGACAATTTTCCATTTTAGGTACCTCTTTGTTATTTGTCCCATTCTACTCCATCCACACAATTTGATTATTGCTAGGGGCAATTTTGTCATAATGTAATTAAACAATGATTGCATAGTTATATGTGCATAGGTAAAAAAATGGCAAGTATTCAAAAAATGGAGGGAGTAAAATAAAATGATAGAAACTACCATCAGCCAAAAAACAAGAGAGAACATTGGTTATATACCATTGAAAAATCCCTAGTTTTGATCTTGCTTCAGTTCAATTAGGGGTGCAAATAGAACGAATAGTTTCTGACCAACTGACCCATCCATTCGGATAGTGATTTAGATAGTTTTAAAAATATACGGCTATTATCTGTGGATTAAAATAGGGATATGGATAATATTCGAAAGAAATATGGACAGGCAATAATACTATGCACCGGACAACACCCAGCCGAGGGAACTACATTGATGATTTTTCAAGTATGCATTTTCACATGCTATCCAAGGTAAATCCAATTCAAACCATATCCGATAATATTGATTTTTTATGATTTGTGTTCTTATTTGACACTATTAGTGTCTATATCCAACAATATCTGTTATCACATCTATATTTGTATCCGACAAAAAATATTAATTTGTATCCTTCTCTGGCACTATCCGACCGTATCAGATCCATTTGCACCCCTAAGTTCAATATCACCAAAAAAATCTTAAATTTGGCTACCACTCCATCACCCTTTCATTAGAATCAGCGTTGATGTTGTCAACATTCCCCTTCCATGGATCAACCAGAGCAGACGCTATAATCCCTGCTGTCTGAACTCCCAACACCTAAAACAGTAAACCTGCTCTCCTCTTGCCATAGCTATCACTAACCTTAGAGGTGCGCTACTGCTGCCACATCCGATTGATGACTAGGTATTTGACCAGGTGGCCTCAGTTGTAGATTCGGCTCAACATTAGTGAGGATGAATAAAGGGATTGGACGGGTAGAAGATGCAGATTTGTAGTGCAGCGGCAGCACAAGAAGGGATGCCCTCATTCTATGCCTTGGTGAGTGTGAGCAGCCATATCAAGTTATTTGATTGGTGCCTGTGACTTGTGAAAGCTGTGCATGCTGCAATTATAGAAGAAAGTGTGCATTGAGACAACCATGGAGCTATCCTCTGTTCAGGAAGTGGTGTTTGCTCCTCACCAGACTAGTGTTTCAGGTTTGTTTCTGATCCAATTTTGTTAATTTTTTCCTTGATCGACACGAATATGTTTTCCATGATTGGGAGAAAATCGGGAGAATGAAGAGAATGGGACAAATGAGACCACCCAAGCATTCCTCCTTTTCTCTCAAAGGGAATCAATGTTACCATTGCGAAATCACGTCATAAGTTCATAATGACATAGTGAAGATCGTAGGCTTAAAGTGGTATAAAAAACCAACATTTTTTTGTAGAATATATCAAAAACAGGGAATTTATGGGTGGTACATACCAAATTTTCTAAATGAAACACCCATGCTTCCCTAGAAGGCACCATTAATTAACAAGATGCATAGTGAAGGGATGCCACATTCAAATAGTTACCAGAAAAAAATAGTTATTGTCATTTTCTACGGATAATAAACAAAATTATTCCTTTAATATCCAGAGGATTATCCATGTCAATAATGTAGATAGAGGTGAGACATAGTTAAGGATCTAAACAAATGGCCCCCTTTTCCTAGCAGCCTAGCAGTGTTCCCTAGCAGGTTGCTTATACAAAAGTAGGGAAAAAGTCTAAAACACATTTCATAAGGAGAAAAACTAACCTTTTGAAAGTCAATTCCTGAATAAACAATATGACAGTTAGATAGCTCTCTGATCTTCTCATCGATTGCCTGCAGAGTAAAATACAGTTAAAACAAAAGACATGCATAAACTTACTTTTTTTTATAATCACAAATGAATAGCATGGTGGTGATTGATAAAGGACTAACAGAAAACTAAAAAGGTCTGATTGCTTCCATTTCATTAGCAGGGCAGCTATTAGCTCGTCATTACACCTGTCTTTGTTGCCGAATCATCTTCGCAAGATCAATATACGGTAGCTTTTGATCAATTTTGCATTCCATCAATATTCCTCCGTCATAGTCCTTTATGTATCTAGAACCAGCAAACTTTTAAAATCAGTGTTGTCATGGTAACAATCAGACCCTTATCATACTCTTCAATAACGCAGCAGCACAAAAAAAAAACTGCTAAGCTTGTACCCAATAGCAATCTTTTATATTATTATCATAGATATATTTTAAAATTTAATAATTTATACTCTGCAAGATACATGATAAGTCAACACAATTTACAGAGAAATGCTGCACAACATGCTTACCCGTGCCATCTTTCTTTGTCCAATGATATTTCCTTTGTAAAACCCTACAAGTTGCCAATAACAAGTTAATATGGATGATTTTTGTTTGGAAAATTAATTTTTACCAGTAGCAATAAGTCAAAGCACAATATTGGTTATGAAGAAATTTTCAACCCAAACCATCAATTAACCTTCTAGCTGTCAAAACATTTATTCTTATTAACTCTCTCTACGTGTAAGAGATAGCGCACCTGGCGCTCTGCAGCTCTAACTAAGACAGGAACCTTTCTATTTTTTTTTACAAATTTATATGTGTGATGTCAATATGAGGTACATACATGCTGTAGTGCTGCCTCCGAAGTTTCTCAGTAATAACTATAATTTTGAGAAGAGTAAAATACACGGGCAGTCCCTAAACTATTAGTCAATTCTCATCCAGGTCCCAATTCTTTGAAATTGCAGTTTTGGGTCCGTAAACTTTTTAAGTGGATTCGTCCCGATCCAAATCTGCCATGTGATAGCCCTGTAGCTGATGTGGCGCTGACATGGCCGTCCATGTCACATAAATTATTTGAAAAATTTGGGAAAAAAATCCTGTAAAATTTCAGAAATCATAAAAATACGGGAAATCATTAAATATACATAAAAACCATAAAAATAAGAAAACTGATTAAAAAAAGGAAAACCATAAAAAAGGTAATATCATAAAAATACGGGAATATCATAAAAATGAAGGGAAAATCATTTAAATCAGAAAAAAATAAAAATTGAAAATTGACAAAAAAAACCAGGAAAACCATAAAAATAAGGGAATATCATAAAAATCATTAAAAAAATAGCACTTGAGGGCTTCCATACGCCACGATGCTAGAGGTCTTGCACATAAAACTATTGAGGCATTAAAGGCAACCACATTGTCTTTATGTTCTTCATAATTATGTTCTTCATAATTTTTATGCTTTTTTAATATTTTCCATGATTTTTTAATTATTCCCCAATTATTTAAATGTTTTTAATGATTCACCCTTTTTAAGGTTTTCCCTTTTTCATTTTTCTTTTTTTAAAGAATTTTCTGAATTGTTTTATGATTTCCCGGATTTTTTAATGAAATCTGGAATTTTCAAGATTTTTTCTGAAATTTTTGAGTAATTTATATGACATGGATTGACAAGTCAGCGCCACGTCAGCTCAAGGGCTATCACGTGGCAGGTTTGGGCCATAACGAACCCACTTTAAAAGTTTAGGGACCCAAAACTGCAATTTCAAAGAATAGGGACCTAGATGAGAATCGACTAATAGTTTAGAGACCGCCCATGTATTTTACTCTTTTGAGAAATAAAGTAAAAAAATGAAGGTCAGCTAGCCACACCTGTTTTACAAAATAGCCTACAGCATTGTTATCTGCATAAGTTAAGAAATGAGTGAGCCCATCATAATCTCGGGCATGTTGCTTCAAATGATTCATTAATCTTGTTCCATAGCCTTTCACTTGCTCATCAGCTGTAATTGCACAAAATGCTATTTCTCCAAATCTCTGGCTACAGTTTTCAAAAGCAGAATTAGGACAATAAGTCACTACTCACTAACTTATGCTGCAGACTTAGAAGAAACGGCAAAGGGACAACCAGAACGACCTCACGGCACCTGGTCCTACGTCGCTCGACGTCTTCCTCCACGTCAAGTGCACCTGCAACGACCACGACATCGTCATCACCAACCGAAGGACCGTGTGCTTGCTGTGCCGGCACGGCTACGTCGTGCGCATGGGGACGCGCTACGGCTTCAACATCGACGTCAAAGCCTCGGGCGTCGGCGTTTCAACCTTGAGGACAAGGTTGCTTCGAAGGGGGGAGTAATGTTATGGCCGGGCCCACACAGCCACCGCGACACTGTTCACGCGGGGTACTGTAGCGCATACTGTTCACGCGGTTACTGTAGCGCGCACTGTTCACGCGTTTGGTTAGTTAGGGGTTAGTTTGGATTAGATAAGATCAGCTGGTTAGGAGATAATATTAGTTAGATCTCTTTCTTAGAGGCCAAGTCTTTTATCCCTATAAAAGGGATGGTCCTGTATCTTTCTTTGTGATCCAATCAAATGAATTAAATCGAGATTCGTCTCATAGGCGGTGGCTCCGATAACAGCCAAGGCGTCGCCGACGATAAACGGCCGTCTAGCCCACGTCAAGGGCCGTACCCGTTGCGTGCTTATCAAGCACGTAACACTATCCTATTCATAGGGAGGCGACAATACAATGCACTGGACAACACCCAGCTGAGAGAACTACATTGATGATTTTTCAATTATGCTAACCGAGTTAATCTGATCCAAACTATATCTGATAATATCATTTTTTATGATTTGTGTTCTTATGACACTATTAGTGTCTGTATCCAACAAATTCTGTTTTCTTATTTGTATCTGTATCCAACAAAAAATATTAATTTGTATCCTTCTCGGGCACTATCCGACCATATTAAATCCATTTGTGCCCCTAAGTTCAATACCACCAAAAAATTCTTAAATTTGGCAACCACTCAATCACCCTTTCATTAGAATCAACGTTGATATTATCACCATTTTCCTTCCATGGGTCAACCAGAGCAATCACTATAATCCCTGCTGTCTGAACTCCCAACTCCTAGAACAGTAAAACCTGCACTCCTCTTGCCATAACTATCACTAACCTTAGAAGCGCGTTACTGCTGCAACATCTGATTGATGGCTAGGTATTTGACCAGGTGTCCTCAGTCATAGATTGGGTTCAACATTAGTGAGAATGAATAAAGTGATTGGACTGGGTAGACGATGCAGAATTGGAGTGCAGCGGCAGTGGAAGAGGGGATGCCCTCGTTCTATGCCGTAGTGAGTGTGAGCAGCCTTATCAAGTTGTTTGATTGATGCCTGTGACCTGTGAAAGATGTGCATGCTGCAATTATGGAAGAAAGTGAGCATTGAGACAACCATGGAGCTGTCCTCTGTTCAGAAAGTGGTGTTTGCTCCTCACCAAACTAGCGTTTTAGGTTTGTTTCTGATCCAATTTTGATAATTTTTTCCTTGATTGACCCAGGGAATATGTATTCCATGATTGGAAGAAAATCAGGAGAATGAAGAGAATGGGACAGATTGGACCACCCAAGCATTCTTCCTTTTCTCTCAAAGGGAATCAATGCCACCATTGCGAAATCACGTCATATGTTCATAATGGCATAGTGAAGATTGTAAACTTAGGCCCTGTTCTTTTCGGCTTAAATTAAATTAAATTTGTTATTTTTGTACAAGCCAAACAATGTAGCACTTTGTAGTCATTCTTGTGGGGGTTTTGAATAATTCTTCTTAGAATTACTAAAATAATTTTTTTATAATTTTTTGAACCCTCCAAGGCCTCTCTCAATGGGTCACGGCTTTTTCAAATTAAAACTTTCAGCAACTTTATGCTGAAACAAACAAGGCATTAAAGCAGTATCAGAAACCAATATTTTTCTGTGGAATATATCAAAAACACGGAATTCATGGGTGGTACATACCAAATTTTCTATCTGAAACACCCATGCTTCCCTAGAAGACACCATTAATTAACAAGATGCATAGTGAAGGGATGCCACAATCAAAACAACGGATGGCTCCAACTTTAGTCACCAGAAAAAAAAAAAAAGCTATGTCATTTTTCTAACATGTAAGGACAATAAACAAAATTATTCCTTTAATGTACACAGGATTATCCATGTCAATAGTGTAGATAGAGGTGAGACATAGTTAAGGATCTAACCAAAATGACCCCCTTTTCCTAGCAGCCTAGCAGCGTTCCCTAGCAGGTCGCTTGAACAAAAGTAGGGAGAAAGTCTAAAACACATCCCATAAAGAGAAAAACTAACCTTTTGAAAGTCAATTCCTGAATAAACAATATGACAGTTAGATAGCTCTCTGATCTTCTCATCGATTGCCTGCAGAGTAAAATACAGTCAAAACAAAAGACATGCATAAACTTACTTTATTCATGATTGACAAATGAATAGCATGCTGGTGATTGATAAAGGACTAAAGAAAGCTAAAAGGTCTGATTGCTTCCATTTCATTATCAGGGCAGCTATTAGCTTGTCACTACACCTGTCTTTGTTGCCGAATCATCTTAGCAAGATCAATATACGGTAGCTTTTGATCAATTTTGCATTCCATCAATATTCCTCCGTCATAGTCCTTGATATAACTAGAACCAGCAAACTTTTAAAATCAGTGTTGCCATGGTAACAATCAGACAGACCAATATCATACTGTTTAATAATGCAGCAGCACAAAAAAAAACGAAATCACATCACGAAAATCTACTCTCATTTTAAATCAGGAATAATTTGCAAATAAGCACAAATAGGCAGTAGTTATTCGTTTTTCTTTTTAGTGAAGAACTATTGGATTTTTCTTTTTTGTTAAAAAAATCCTAGTAATTAGTTATCGTTCTTGAATTCAAAGTTTTTTACTGCTAAGCTGCTACTTAAATAGCAATCTATTATCTTCATAGATATATTTTTAAAATTTATCCTCTGCAAGATACATGATAAGTCAACACAATTTACAAAGAAATGCTACACAACATGCTTACCCCTGCCATCTTTCTTTGTCCAATGATATTTCCTTTGTAAAACCCTACAAGTTGACAATAACAAGTTAATATGAATGATTTTTGTTTGGAAAATTAGTTTTTACGAGTAGCAATAAGTCAAGCACAATATTGGTTATGAAGAAATTTTCGACCCAAACCGTTAATTTACCTTCTAAACTGTCAAAACATTAATTCTTAATAACTCTCTCTACCTGTAAGAGATTGCGTAACTGGCACTCTGCAGCTCTAACTAAGACAGGAAGTTTTCTAATTTTTTTAACAAATTTATATGTGTCATGTCAATATGAGGTACATACATGCTGCAGTGCTGCCTCCGAAGTTTCTCAGTACTAACACATCTGTAATTTTGACAAATAAAATAAACAAATGAAGGTCAGCTAGCCGCACCTGTTTTACAAAATAGCCTACAGCATTGTTATCTGCATAAGTTAAGAAATGAGTGAGCCCATCATAATCTCGGGCATGTTGCTTCAAATGATTCATTAATCTTGTTCCATAGCCTTTCACTTGCTCATCAGCTGTAATTGCACAAAATGCTATTTCTCCAAATCTCTGGCTACAGTTTTCAAAAGCAGAATTAGAACAATAAGTCACTACTCACTAACTTATGCTGCAGACTTAGAAGAAAGGAATATCATTGACATGGTGCACAACATAACATAACAAACATCAATTGCCAGAGAAACAAAACGTAAACATGTCTCTATCCTGCATTCTAACCTGGCGAATGTTTTGAGATCATTGAACATTGGATTCCTATAATGGTTACAATTGTATGTCCCTTTCTCATCATTACATTACAATTTACAATTCACAAGTCAATATTAACTCAGATAGATTGAATTAATAGCTGTCTGCCACCATTGGCATTCGGTTGTCAAGAACTATCAAATGCTTAAGGACATCATGGAGACATGCAAAATTTGATGAACTAAAATGTAAGTGCAAACACAATGTGTAATTCGATCATAATAAAAAAATGCTAGCACATAGCGCTGAAGCGGCAAGCCGGCGACATTACCTTGCATAAGGTCGGTAAGTAATGCCTCCAACAACAATATTATTCCTGATAACCATCATGGACTTGTGAGTTCTGCAAAGGAAATTAGCTACCATGTGTAGGTACAATTCAAGAGATTCAATAATCTTATATAAGCAACTTCTGGAAATTATTTACTGTATCTAGTTCTAAATCAAAGATGTTTTGCATCAGGCATTACCTGTCCATAACAAGACGGACAATATACTCTTTGGGCATATTAGGAAGCTGACGGGCAAAGATATTCTTCAAACCTACCAACCTGGGGAAGACATGTCGGTCAATAACAACTTCCAGCTTTTTAGCAAAATGAACTAGCATACCAACCAGATCATATGCTCGTCAACTCCATCGTTAGAATAGCACAAAAATTGCAGCTTTCCCGCATCTTCCTGCAGAACAAATTCACCTACCTCAGCTGCTCAGCAAATTAACATTCTGCTTAACACTTGAATGCCGTAAAACATAACAGATCCTGCCTAATGAAACCAGGAAAATCAAAACTATGTCTTTACCTCGCGCTTGAGGCTCTCTTCGCGGGCACTGTACGCACCGCTGGTCTGGATATTGTCTGTGAACAGACCCTTGGAGTCATCCTTCCCGTCACCGGCAGCCGCAGACGCAGAGTCAGTCTTGGGAGTCGCCGCCGCAGCCGCAGCCGCTGCTGAGGCGGTGGCAGCGGCAGACGAGGAGTCGGGCTTGGGGGGACGGCCGGAGGAAGAGGCCGGCGCGCCGTCGAGGCGGGCGGCGTTGAAAGTGTGGAGGGAGTCGTCGTCGTCGTCGTCGGAGTGGGAGGAGGACGGCGAGGACGGGCGGGAGGGCGACGAGGGGGAGGTGGAGGGGGAGGACGGCGCTGTGGTGTCGTCGTCCTCGTCGGCGGTGGCGTCGGAGAGGGACGACGGGGGGAGCTTCCGCTTGCGGTGGGAGGCGCCGCCGCCGGAGGTCGCGCCGGAGTGGGAGGGCGAGGGCGCCGCGAGGCCGTCCATGGGGCGTTCTAGAGGGTTCGAGCGGCTAGGGTTTTGCGTAGATCTAGAAGCTTCTAAGACCGTCCGCGACGCGGTTCGGGCACGGGAGCGTGACGGGAGCCTGGGAGGGCCAGCGGATTTTTTTCGCAAAAGGACCAAGACCCCACTTCCATTTTCATTAAGAAGACGAAAGCATCCACGAGTAGAAGTTCCACACAGACGAGGTAACCTGGAGTTACAGTACACAGATAACCAAGCATAGAACTAGACGTCTACGCACAGAACAACAAAGCCAACATCTGAAAACCCCAGAATTACACTAGAACGACACCAGAGTACATCAAAATAACAGATGAGGTCTAAGACAATAATTCCAGGTAGGGGGAGCTTTTTTTCTGAATCACTTCTCATCCCCCGGCCTCCGACCCGAGCTTGCTTCATGGACCGTCTTGAAAATTAAGTCTAGCCCCATCTTAACCAGGGCCTGATCATCAGTCTGCAGCATACCTGACCAATATTGAACAAAGGCACAAAATATGTAAGCTACCGACAAGGGGTCTCTGATCCTTTTTTTTTCAAAACAAATTTCATTGCGTTTTCCCCAGATCCCCCAACAAACGGCTGCTATACAGATTGTTGGTGATTAGTAAACGGCCCATCCTGGACGGGCCTCGGGTTGATTCCATACAGGCCCATCGCGCCTGACGGCGTGCTCACCGCTCAACCACCGCGGATCACACCCCGGTCAGATTTTCTATCCTGCTAGCTGATTAGCTCGAGCTCGGTTCGATTTGAGCGTAGAACGCGGCAAAGAGCGACTCACAGGGTTTACCCAGGTTCGGACCCCCTCGCGGGTAACAGTCCTATTCCTACCGAGCCTTAGCTCTTTTCGTATTGTGGTTGTGTGGAATACGATTACAGAATGTTTCGGAACCCCCTCCCCAATCTCTCTCCTCCCCTTTTATACAAGCCTTGAGCTGACGGAGAGAGCCGAGGGGGTAGACAGTACAGTACTCTCAGTACACTGATAAGACAAAAGGGACTGGACAGGAGAGACGCGTAATAACTTCGTAATAACTTCGTATAGCATACATTATACGAAGTTATACGACTCCAATCATAAATATGAATTTTGGCTTATAGGTTTTACAAGAATATCATATTTTTAATGCATGTTTGGATTTTACATTTTTTATAGGTTTAAAATATTCTAATTTTATTTTTTCTGAGTTTCCTATAATTTTTTAGAATTTAATTAGTCAAAAACACCCAAAACCGGAGTGGTTTCAAGTGAGGGAGGTAATTTGCACGGTATGGAAAGTAGAGGGAGGTAATTTACCCGGTTTTGAAGTAGAGGGAGGAAAACTAAACTGAGGCAATAGTAGAGGGAGGTAAAGTAGACTTTTTCCTTTTTAGACCTGGGCAAACCAGCCCGGCCCGGTTCTTATATGGCCCCTTTCGCCTGATATATGCATGTTGGCCTGATTTTCAAAAAAAATGAAGAAATTTAAAACATGTGAGAAATTTAAAAATGACAAGAAAACACAATAATATTAAATAACGAAAAATGGCAAAAAGAAATCACGACAAGGATTAAAAAATGGCATGCTGCATGAGCATGGCTGTCGTATAGCCGTTGCGTGTTACTTACATGGGCATGGCTGCATGCTGCCCGGCCTAGCGGTGACCCTGCAGGCTGCATGCGGCCCGCTGTCGGCGATGCACCGCATGCGTGTCATGCATGCTGTCCACTGGACCGGAGGAACGACCGGGGAAGCCAACGGAGGGAAATTTAAAATTTAAAGCCAGAACGGCCGGTTCGTATAGGTTCGTATAGTACTCTCTAGTCTCTACTCTGGGGGAGTGGTGAAAAGATATCAACTAGAGATTGGTTGAAATTGAAACCATAGGTTGGATCACAAGACCATCTTTAAGAGAGTCCCTCCAGGGGCCAAATTCTCTTCGCGAAGAAATTCTGATGCTCTAGCAGAATCTCGTCGCGATTCTCGTCTGAAGAAATTTCTTTCTACATTCTCTTTAGAACGAGATTCTCTCTCCCCGTTTTCTTCATAAATTTATTCAAAGGGATGCTGTTGGAGATGGTAGGAAATGAAGAGAATGAATGTGGGGAAAAGAATAGGGAAGGGAATGAAATAAAAGGAATATGGTTGGAGATGGTCTAAGAGTGGAAAGAGGTTGAACCCTTCACAAGGAGTAGGAATAGGACTCTGAACCTCACTCAAACAAATCTCAATGTCCTTCTCCCTTTTTTTCAGCATTTACCTTCAGCACTTACTTATTGTTTCTATTTCCGTTGCATCTTATTGATCTCTTTGCTTACAATAGGTTTGGCTAGCTAGTTTTGGTGAAAATTTGATTAAACTTCAACTTTGAACAAATTTAAAAGTTACCTATTCACCCCTCTCTAGGCCAACTAGATCTTTTCAACTCGACCTACCCGTTATTCTAAGGGTGTGCCACCAACGCATAGCAAAGCTTGGTCTCAAGTTTTGCTCCCTCGTCGCCGGTGAGTAGATCATCGAGCGCTGCCGCCTTTCGCCGCTTTGGTCCCAAGTTTTGGGCACATCCATAGATGTAGTAGGTATGGGAAGACCATATAATACAATGCCCCTTGATGTACCTGGTACAAAGAACATGTTTCACTGATAGGAGATGACTCTCATGTTGATCGTGCATATCATAAACATATTTTGTTGCACGACATACATAAGGTGAGAAACAGTGAAGTAAGATAATGGGGTGCATTTGGCGGTACCACATGAGAATTCCCTATTTGCCATAAGCATAATCCCTATTAACTACATACCGGTCACACAACGAGTGACAAAGTGAGGATCACGTATCTTTGTAGTGGTGAATGAGGATAATATTGTAAAATTAGCAATGGTGGAGGGAAATTTTATGGGTTAAAGGATCGAGGCCTAGAGATGGGGGAATAGACAAAATTTTAAACTTTTCCTTCCTTGATGTTGTTGATTAGTCGAGTTAATAGTGACCCAAGCTACACTAGCAAGCGTTACACTATACAAGACAATAATCAACAACTATAAGCAACTAATGTGCAAAAGCTAAAATGCAGAAATATAAATGCGATAAGTAAAGAGGACAAGACAATTTTTTGTTGAGGTTTGAAACCAAGCTCCTATTCCCTGTTGAGGCTAGCCCTTGCGCACAAGAATGTGCTTCCTCGCGAGTCGCGAGCCACGCACATCATCTCCGCTCGTGGTAGTCGTTCACCGCTCCAGCAAGGTGGACTCTAACACCATGTGCACCGGCTTAAGGATTCCTACACACACCAAGGCGAGCTACTCAAACTCACTCCACTGTCCATCTTTAAGGCAAGACCTCCAAGAGTAATAAGCTCCAAATGGTTTTGATCATGCCAGATCAAGCACCTCGCATATTGCGCACGGTCGGAGATGAGAGAAATACATAAAACCTAAACCTCTAATGCTGGACCGAACCCTAGGGCTGGAGCCACCTAGACATCGTCCCGTGGCACCCGACACCCTAAAACATAAATTGCCACATCCACTGAACACAGTCCGAAGATCATCGGACATAGTCTAGAGACACGAGCCAACACTAGCCGGACGCGCCCAGTACTTGCTGGACACCATCTGGGTCGAACACACGAAAACAATGGTTTAAATTCAGACCTCCACAAGATGTATGTCGACGGTTGAGATATAGATCTCAAGTCAACTAAGGTTCTTTGAAAAGGGAGATAGAAGACCTGCCGAGCAAGACGAACAGCAATCAACGAGCAACGGGAAGACACAGGGTTTTATCCGGGACTTCGTGGCGAACAGAATTTGTCCGCTGCGGAAGAGGTCCTACCCCTTCTACAAGATAGAAGGCTGGGAGGACATCACCAGGGAGAGCACGGGTAAGTTCCTCAAACACTCAACCATTCCTTGGTGATTCATCCGAACAGGTCTCTTCTGCTCGGGCAGTGAAGCCAACCGACGCATGGATGACCGAGCAGGTCGACGCCATGCTGAAGGCTGCTAGGAAGGACAGTGAGGTCACCGGCGAGGTGGCCTACACCTGCCCCAGGAACGTGCTCGTCCGCTCCCTTGAGGTAACCTACAGATCACCCACCAAGTTGCCAGACCAGCACGATAATCGCAGGCTTACACTCGCTTCACAATGTGCAGGAGGATCAGCTCATAATCGGCGGGATCGTCGAAGAGCTATCAGGATCCGACAAAGAGGAAGCGAGGAAGGGCAAGGCCAAGGTGGCCGTGAAGCCCAAGGTGGCGGCTGAGCCGACGCGGAGCTCGCCGCGCCACAGCGGCCGCCAACCGCCTCGAAAGCTCCCTATGGCAAAGAAGCGCGCCGGGCAAACCAAGCGCAAGCGCAGCCAGCCAAGGGAGGAACACCCAAGTCCGATCCTCCTCTCCGAGCAGAGCGACAAGGAGGTACGGAACTTGACCCTTCTGGCTGAGGCGCTATGCACGGACTCACCCGGGCCATATGCAATGGCTGCATCAGGTCGCCAAGCAGAGGAGGCTTGAGGAAGAAATTGCGCGCAAGGAGACGATCCTTGCGTTGCGTAAGAAGAGTGCTCAGCTCACAAAAGAGCTGAGCCCGTCGCCGCGAGCTCCCGGAAGCCAAGGCGAACAAGAAGCCGAGGATCCGCCGAGCAAGAGGCGCAGGCTCCGTCTTGGTGCGAAGAAGAAGTCTAAGCCCCCTGCGGCAGGTAAACAGTGGCAAAACCCTCACTTTACCTTCGCTAGACCGCATAAGACTTAACACGTTCCCTTTTCTTCAGCTGCCCAGGAGGAGATCGCCACCGATGACACAGACGCGGCGATCGAGCGGTCACTGCTGCCCGAGCACCTACACGGTGCGTCGCGGGCAGTGAGGTTGGCCGCCCTCAAGGACAGGCTGGCAGTCTGGGCAGCGCTCCCGTCGGACTCCGCCGATCAGGTCGACGCGCTGAAGAGCGCGGTGGAGCGGCTGGAGGCGGAAGAAGCAAAACACGGCGCTACGAAGAGTGGCGCTAAGGTTTTGGCGCTGCCTGCTGCCCAAGGCGGGACCGAGCAGGCGGTCCTGCCAGACACTTCGTCGCAGGGGCATCCCGCCCCTGTGGCGACGGCAACCTCCGGTGAGCAAGGCGATCAGCCTATCACCGGGCAACAAGAAGATGATCAGGAAGCACAAGGTGACCTGCCCGTTGTCTTACCGTCGTCGCTGAGCAGGGCGACGGCAGTCCTGCCCGAAGGTGATTGGGCGGAAGAAGAAAAAGAAGAGGAGGAGCTCGAGGGCGAAGAAGCTTCGCCCGTTGCCGCCGCCTCTAAGCGGACGCGTTCCCGCAAGGAGAAGACGCGGCGGAGAGAACGCCGCGCTGCGGCCGCTCCGAGCGACCAGGGTTTCGCAACCCATGGGCTCGGGGAGCGCCTGCGCATCAACTTGAAGCACAGGCTCCGAGAGGCAAGTCTCGAACCCAAAAACTTGTCCGTCTAAGTCACCAGCGACCCAGTATAACAGACTCGTTCTTCTCTCACTCAGGTCTTGCAGAGCACCATGGCAGACATCAAAGAAGGCGTCGCCATCGAGCGTGGCGCCATTTTGGGAGCCTTCCAGGGGCGGCGCCGCACGAGGTGGCTCTAGGATGAGCTCGCGGCCGTGGCTAGGCGCCGAAACCAATTTGTGGCAGAGGTGAAGGAGCTCAAGGCCCAACTAGCCGAGGAGAGGGAGCCATCCCAGCGGCTCTCTCAAAGAGAGGCCGAGGAGCTTCGCGAGCTGGCCGCCAGGGCGCAAGCTGTGGAAGAAAGGGTCAAAGAGCTGGCCGAGCAGCTCAAGACCGCCGAGAAACGCCTTAGTCAGAGAGAAAGTTTGACCGAGGACCTGAAGGCGAAGACCGAAGAGGTCGAGGCCCTCCGCACAAAGGCCAAGGAGCAGGCCAAGAATAGCAAGGAGGAAGCCCGAGCTGAAGTTAGGGAAGGGATCAAAGCCCAAGGGAAAGTCCTGTGCCTCAAGTTAGAGATTGAGGAGCTAAAGGAGCGGCTTGCTTCTAAGTAGCAATAGGGCAGTACCCGAACGGGCCTTGTACTCCTGTAAAACTTTTGTTAGTGTAAATAAAGACTTACCTTTTCCCTGCAAAAAAGAGTAGCAAGAACGAACAGGAAACTAAGAGCAAGGCGAAACAGCGCTAGAAAGTTTGAGAAAACCGGTAGAACGCCAGCCTAACTCACAGTCCCCGTTGTGCAGCTGCTCGAGAACCTGAGTTTGCGAACTCGAACAGGTGCACAAGCAAAAGAGCGACACCCTAGCCCAAAGAATTGAATCTTTCAATTCGTGGCATTAAAAGGGAAACTACATCCTTCATATCAATTTGTGTGATAACGTAATTAAACAAAAAAAAGGAATTTGATGGTGGTATGTGGATCCAGGCAGAAGACAAGATGGATTTTTGTGTGAGTGTGTGTGTGAATTAGCTAGTTTTTGTACTTATGACAATATTCCTTTTGTTGTTGTGTGAGGGGGTTTAACCCGTTGAGCACCCCTTTGAGAAAATCAGAAAAATCATAAGCCTATGTCCGAAAACATATTCAAATTTTTAACTATTACTGCAAAATTATTCCCTCAGAGAAATTGCTACGATATGTGGTAGATTTACTTGGTCAAACTGGAAAGGGTCCTTATGGTTGTGAATTCATGTTCCCTATGGTGTCTGAGATGTTTGTCCAGACTATTGTTGATCGTAATCCTCCCCTTTTCATGTTTCCATTTCGGTCTAAAATGGTTTAGCTATCAAGAATTTTATAACATGGCTGAGGAATGTTGGATTAATCCCGTTTTCAATGTGACATACTGACATTCTTAAATTCCTTAAGAATTGAAAAAAAAATTCTAATAGCATACCTCGTTTAAAGTCAAAAGGAGGTGAATAGCATACGTCGTTTAAAGTCAAAAGGAGGTGAAGTTGTTTATTGGACACTATTTTCCATAATGGCTATTGGCTAATGGTAAGATAAGAAAGAAATTACGTGGTACTCCAACTAGCTAGCTTATTGTTAAAAAAAAAATAGCTAGCTTATATATGGGGGGTATCTCGGATCAAAAGAAGAGATGTTAGAATTGGCATGTCTGTTGTGTCGAGAAGCGGGTGTTGTTACGATGACCCACTCGTGAAATTCAGATTATCAGCTGGAATCTTCGGCAATGTGTCACTCAAATCTTGAATGGGTTTTGTATAAGGCAGCCTTCACATTTGATTGTTCAGACTTCAGATCAGGTTCTTAGGTGTTCGGTTGTGATGCCAACAAATGATGCTATACTCCAATCCACGAGCAGCCAGCATCCTTTCCGATCCTTCTTTCATGCATCTTCTCCCTGACAACGCAGGCATCTTCCCATCGCCCTACATCTGCCAGCGACTTGGCCACCATCGCGTACGTGCCCCCTCCGGCGTGCACTTCTCCATCAAGAAACCGTTCCCGGAGTCGCTCGCCGGCGGCACCGGCAACGCCTGCATGGGAGCAGTAAACTCCGAGCATCTCCTGGTCGTGCCCCGCCGGCATTTGCCTCAGGATTCCGGCAGCCTTGTCAAGCTTCCCTGCTCGGCCGAAGGCGTCGCGCACGCACGTGTAGTGCTCCCCCCGCGGCGTGACCCCGTACACCCTCCTCATGGCGCCCAGGAACAGCAGCGACTGCTCCGCCTTCCCGGCATGGCAGCAAGCGTAGAGCAACGCCAGGAACACGGCGCCGTCCGGCCGGACGCCGCGCCGCACCATCAGGGAGAGTAGCTGTAGCGCCTCCCTGAACCGGCCGTGCACGGCCATGGCCCTCGTGACGGTGCCCCACGAGACGAGGTCCTTCTCCGGGAGCTCGTCGAACACCCTGAACGCCAGCCGGGCGTCGCCGCACTTGTAGTAGGCGTCGATCAGCGCGTTGCCGACGGCCTGCTCGCCGCCGAGCCCTCGCTTCACCGCACACGAGTGCAGCAGCTTGCCGCAGGCCAGGGAGCCGGTGCACGCCACGGCGTGCAGGGTGCTGACCACGGTGGCGTCGTTCGGCGCGGCCTCGCCAGAGGAGAGCATCGCCCGGAACGTCGCCACGGCGTCGCGGGGGCGGCCGCCCCACGCGAGCCCCCACACCATCGTGGTCCAGGAGACGACGTCCCTCTCCGGCATTCCGTCGAACAGGCGGCGCGCGCTGCCGAGCGCCCGGCACTTGGCGTACACGTCCAGCACGGCGTTGTCCACGATGAGGTTCGCGCCGTGGCCGCCCCCGCGCCGGAGCCAGAGCCCGTGGATCGCCCGCCCCAGGCCGAGGTCCCGCAGCCTGCCGCACGCCGGGAGGACGCTCGCGAGCGTGAGCGCGTTCGGCGCGGCGTCCATCCTGGCGAACGCCGCCACCGCCTCGGCCGCGCGGCCGCTCCTCGCGAGCGCCGAGATGTGCTTCGTCCACCACACCACGTCTCCCGACGAGCGGATCATTGAGGAGTGAGGACAGTGCGGAATCTATCTGCAAGTAACCGTGCGGGCTTGACCAGGATCGCTTCGGACCCAGGATTTGAACAGAAGTGGAGGAGGAAAATGGAAAAGGAATGCAAAGTAAAAAAAAAATTAAAAAGAAACAAAGTGGGGAGGAAAATTTAGAAATTACAAAAAAAACAATGGAAAATTGATGCGAACTAAAAGAAAAATAAGAAAACAATGTGGAGAGGAAAATGAAAAAAATGCGATGTGAGTAGGATAGTAATCCCTCAATTTTATAGAATCTTAATATGATATGTTGAGCGTGAGCGCGTTCGGCGCGGCGTCCATCCTGGCGAACGCCGCCACCGCCTCGGCCGCGCGGCCGCTCCTCGCGAGCGCCGAGATGTGCTTCGTCCACCACACCACGTCTCCCGACGAGCGGATCATTGAGGAGTGAGGACAGTGCGGAATCTATCTGCAAGTAACCGTGCGGGCTTGACCAGGATCGCTTCGGACCCAGGATTTGAACAGAAGTGGAGGAGGAAAATGGAAAAGGAATGCAAGGTAAAAAAAAAGGGAAATTCTTCACGATGGTATCCCATCACGTGCTCATACCTCGTGGCCGTCGGATCGGGAGGGCGCTGATCGGGACGAGGAAGAAGGGAGGAGGAGGAGGAGGAGGAAGGAGGAGCTGACCTCTGAAGCGGGCCCAGTAAGGCCCAAACGTGTATGGATGTACACCCAAATATTTTTGCAAAAAAAATTTAGTTAGTATGACCCAGCCCAAACCAAGCCCAGCGCCCAGTTCACTAGCCCAGCGCTCAGCAGGAGCAGAGTATCAAGCCACAGCCCAGTTCCCCTCCCCTCTGCCTCTCGTGGTCTCCCCTCCCCTCTCCTCCCGACGCCATGGCCACGCCCTTGCGGGCTCGCCTGCCACTGCTGGCCGCCACCACCCGTCGGCCGTCCAACGCGCCTGTCGCTGGTCGCCCGCCTCGTCGCTTCGGCGCCTCCCCTCAACGGCTCAACGGACAACGGCGCGACGGCGTCGTGGGACTGTAGCCTCGCAGGAGCAGCGCGCCGCCACCGCTAGTCTCCAGCGGGCGGCTGCCACCGCTGCCGGCAGCTCGCCGCCGGCGCCCCGGCCGGCCGGCCCCGACGACCGGCTCCTCGGTTCCTCCAGTCCTCCTGTTCTCAAATCTCAAGGTAATTTAACCATTTAACCCTAAATCCCTAACCCTAATCCAGTAATCCTCGGTTTAGATACTTAGCACATAAAAATCTTTTTTGGGCATTGAGATTTCAGTGCTATTATGGAGGACTCAAAAATCAAAAGGAAGACGGTTGATCTGAAAACTATATGGAATAGAGCTGCAAAGACCCGAGGACATCTACCACTGAAACTTCCATTCAACAACCCGTGCCTGAAAATGAGAATGAGGGTGTGAGCAGTCAACTTGATATCCCAATTGCATTGTCTCCGGTTGTTGGAAATGTTGCAAGCATAGAAGAGAATGAAGAGGCTCAAGAGGAAGACAATATAGAGACACAGGTGGATGATAGCCATGATGCAATTTATTATGTTGATCTTCTTCCACGTGACCCTGGGAAGAGAAGTCCAATTGCAAGTTATAATATCAATGATCAAAATAGAGTTAGAAGGGGATTTATTGCATTGGGGCCTTGTCAACGACGTGACCATAATTTTGAAAGAAGAAATGCTGGAGGTATGCAACGATTCGTGCCTCCTTGGTTTAATAATTCTTATAATTGGCTTGAGTATAGTGTAGAAAAAGAGGTTGCGTTTTGCTTTATTTGTTATTTGTTCAAGAGTGATACCCATTCCGGTGGTGATGCTTTTGTGAATGAGGGCACAATATGGATTAAGAGAAATATGATAGGTTTGTGAAACCTACAACATCCATTCAACAAACATTTGCTTCAACCACTGAAAAAGGCAAGATTCTTTACAAAACTCGCTTGACATGGTCACTTAAGTGTATAAGGTATCTCTTGGGGCAAGGATTGGCTTTCCGTGAACATGATGAAAGCAAAAGGTTCCAAAAATAGAGGTGATTTCCTTGAGCTTTTGAATTGGTTAGCAGAAAAAATTTTAAGTTAACAAGGTGGTACTAGATAATTCTCCAAAAAAAGTAAAATGGTAGACCACAAGATACAAAAAGAATTCATCAGCTCTTGTGCAAAGGAGACTACGAAACTTTTCTTAGATGATCTTGGTAATGAGTGCTTTACAATACTTGCTGATGAATCTAGTGATGTGTTCCAAAATGAGCAATTGGTCCTTTGCTTGCGTTATGTTGATAAAGAAGGAAAGCCAGTTGAGAGATTTCTTGGTATTATTAATGTAGAAGACACTACTTCTTTAACGCTTAAAACAACCATTGGGGATTTGCTAATGGATAATCAATTAAGCTTTTCTATGGTACGCAGACAAGGATATGATGGGGTTAGTAACATGAAGGGTCACGTTAATAGTTTGAAGAAACTTATCATGGATGAGTCTCCTTCTGCTTATTATGTCCACTGTTTTGCACATCAACTTCAATTAACTCTTGTTGCTGTTGCAAAAGAGTGGTGACTGCCAATGGTTCTTTCAACAACTTTCATATTTGTTGAATCTTCTTGGGATGTCTTGCAAAAATATAAGAATGTTTCGAATTGCTCAAACTGAATCTATCATTGAATCATTGGAGTTGGGTGAGATTGAAACCGGTTCAGGTTTGAATCAAGAGATGGGCTTGGGAAGGCCAGGTGATACTCGTTGAGGATCTCACTACAAAACCGAGTTACATGTTATTGCTTTACATTCTTCCATATGGAAAGTTCTTGTTAAGATTGGGGAATAATATAATGGGGCAGAGGCTATAGCAGCTCAAACTATGCTAACATCATTTGAATCATTTGAGTTTTTATTCATGTTGCATTTGAGGCAAGAAATATTTGGCTACACAGATAATTTAGGCAATGCTTTGCAAAGGAGAGAACAAGATATTGTTAATACTATTTCTCTCGTTTCTGTGTGGGAGGAACAATTACAGTTATTGTGGGAAGATGATGGATGGAATACCTTTTTTGAAGTGTCACCTCTTTCTATATGAAACATAAGATTCAAGTTGTTGATATGGATGATCGCTACAAACCGGTTGGAAGATCGGCAAGGTTTTATGGTAACACCACAAACAAACATCGCTTTCATTTGATATGTTCTTGGGTGTCATTGATAGGCATCTTCGAGAGCTTAATGACCGGTTTGATGAGGTGAACACAGAACTACTCATTTGCATGGCATCATTCAATCCCGCTGACTCCTATGTTGCATTTGATAGGGATAGTTTGACAAAGCTCGCTCACTTTTATTCTAAGAATTTCACAAAGGATGAATTGTTAAGACTTCCCAATCAACTGAAATACTATGTCGTTGATATGCGTAAAGATGAAAGATTTAAAGATGTGAAAAATCTTGCCGATCTCTCTATGATGCTTGTTAAAACTAATAAAAGTGTCACTTTTGAGCTTGTTTATAGACTTCTTAAATTAGTGTTAATTTTTCCGGTGGCAACAGCTAGTATTGAGAGGGTATTTTCTTCAATGTCATATGTGAAGAATAAGTTAAGAAACAATAGGAAGCCAATACATGAATGATTGTTTGGTCAAATTTATTGAGCGAGATTTCTTTTGGCGAGTTGATGATGAGACAATTATATCTAGATTCCAAAATATGAAAGATCGTAGAATTGTGTTGTAATTTTGAACTTTACCATGTAATTTCTTTATTCTACTTAAGAATTGTCGTTATCATGAATAATTTATATTTTAATGTCGCCGTTGCAAAATTTGTATTGTGATGTTGTCGTTGTGATTTTTCAAATCTCGCACACCCAACTTCAAAAACCTGTGCCCGCCACTGACTGTGAGAGGTGTAAACAAAGGTCTTGTGTGTGAGAGGTTTAAGGAGATCACGTCCATGGCGAGGTGAAACGTGGCCATCATGCCGGGATTAGTTTATGGAGATGTCTTAATTAGCTGCCCGGTGAACCCTGATTAACATCTAAAAGGTGGTGGAACTTTCCTGTGATTAGCTTGTTTTTTAAGGGCTCACGTCCCAAGGGAAACTTTATCCTATGATTTGCTATACAAGGCAAGTGTGTGACATATGGGCTGACGCATCATATCCATGCCAACACAAACTCTGTTTCCTATTAGCATTTCTCCAAGGCTCTATTACAGCCGCAGTTTGATAGATGCAGTAATCCTTCGAATTTATGTACACGTTAATGCATGAGAGCTTATGGAGTGCAACGACTAGCTCTTGGGAGTACTTGCGTTTCTGAACCCAAAGATCAGCCATAGCAAATGCTATTGTATGATGTATCAGATTAGTATGAGCTAATTAATCTTGGATAGCAAATTGACGATGAAGAAGAAAGATGGCTAGTAGCTTAATGCACTTGTTTGTTCCACACCCACTCAGCGGTTCCCCAGATTGTTCTTGGAACAAAGAGAGTTTATGGCAGGTATAATTAAGTTGCAAAAGATAGAACCACACTGGAATGGAAAACTACCAACGCATCGTATCATTCTTTGTGCACAGATGCCAGGAACCGTACATTCAGAAAAGTAAACCCATACCACACCATTCACTTTACACCAAGGCCGATCAATGTGCATTCTGCAATACCAGCAGTATGATAAATGTGAAAAGGCAAACCACACCAGAGAACAGACCATGCACACCGTTGCATCACATCATCTGTACAATCTACTATCCATCCAGACAAATAATTATACCACTGATTCACTGAAGGCCTGACACCACAAATGCACATCCAAACTGCCATGACTCGAACAAAACTCAGCCTAAAAAGTTCATTAGTTCAGTGATTAGCTACCTACACCTTCCACTTAATCCTCTTCTGAAGAGGGTGATGAGATAGACCTTTCTGCTGGTTCGGCTCTCGCATCCTTGAGTTCGTTAGCCCTGCGTTGGCTGCAATCCTGGAACCTGAAGCAGCATGGCAGATGGTCGTTGACAATGCCGGAAACCTGCATGAAGGAGTAGATTGTTGTAGGGCCAACGCACTGGAAGCCTCGTCGCATCAAGTCCTTGCTTATAGCTTCGGATTTGGGCGTCTTGATGGGCACTTGGCGAGCATAGCGGAAACTGTTTGTGATTGGCCTGTGGTTCACAAAGCTGAAAGCTCCAGCAGTAGTTGCTGAACGACCCGAATTCATCAACTACCTGCAGATAGATGCTGCAATTCTGCAAATCATTGATAGAGTAAGCCCAATCCATTACCTTCTAGTGCAGAAGTCGATGGCCCATGCAGTAGTATCACTATCACACTGTTCAGATTCACAAACTATATGGGCCGTATGGCCCGGAGAGAAAACTAGGCATTGGGCTTCTATACTAAGTAGATGGAGAGAGATCGATCTTTTCTTTTTAAAAGAAGCTCTACTGCTGTAATGTCTTGTCGGTTGCTCGGTCACAATGAGAACTGAGAGAGCGAAATGGGTATAGTCCACTATGTTCGAGAAAATCTTAGAATTTTGAGCATACTACTACTTTTTTGCAAGACACGTCTAAACATAGAATTGAAATGCATCTGTGTTCCTCGTACAATTGAAATATTTCTCTTATACACATGTTTAGTCTACATCATTATAATATGAACTCAGCATAATCGACGTCATATCTCTCTCTCTCTTCTGTGCCTTTGATTAAAATTAAGATAGTAAATAGATCGACAGACAGATGTTTATATAATTCTTTGTTAAGTATGCCTAACATGAATGATTGGAGGAAGATAAGTGAGAACGTCAGAGTAGTGTTATATCTTGCTAACAACTGGAAGATGAAAATCAGCACTTCTCTTTCCTCACAGAAGAAAGTACTTCAATGCATTATACACAAATAACTGAGAGAATCTTTTGAATGCATATATAACTGAAAGAACAACATACAAAAATCTCTCACCTTATGCATTTGCTTGGCATTTGTTACGACAGCTCGTATCTTTTGTTCTGACAACATCATCCTCTCATTTGATCTCAACAACAGGTTTATCTTCTTATCCGTGAATTTAAACACGGATCCATAGTTGAAACCATCAAACATCTCCTTGATACAAGACCGGTGTTTCAGTGGACTTAGCATTTCTCTAGTTAAACATAGGATCGATTGTAAGAAGCTCACCTGAATTCCTGCCACTTGTTCAATATAACAGGCCAAGTGAGCTCAGCTAGGGCTTGTGATAAGGCAAGCAGCTCGAACAGCTTCCGGTCATCATGAACTGGAACTCCCCATTCTTCGTCATGGAACGCAACATAAAGGGGTTCTGAAGAAATGAAGGCACCATCAACCACAAACTTGAGATAGCTTGGACAATTACAGTTCTAGATCATCACAAATTCATACAGTACATTTGTTGTGTAATAGGAAACCAATGTAGTATCTTTTATTTTACGGAAGAAACCAATGTACGTAGTATCAATCAATTACAGTTTTAGATTATCTTTTTTTTTTTAATAAAAACAGTTCTAGATTATCACAATTTCATATAGTACATTTCTCCCTTTGACACTTTGCCGAAACTGTACCAGAGCATACTGGGGTTGCAATGGGGGTACAGCAGTAGTAAAGAAGCCACCAGAGTTTGCAGTTACCCAGGAACACATCGTCTTCCCCAGCTCCGAGGAGATCGCCGGCGGCGGCGGCAGCGGACTCCGACGCCTCGCCGACGAGACTGGCACTGGTCCAACGCCCGTAACACGCCTGGCTACCTTGGTGAGTTTTTTCCTGAAGTTTTCTCACATAAGGTTTTTAATGAGGCAAATCGTGCGCACAGCAAGCGTATGCTATGTACTCTTTCTCCAATCCTTTTTTCCCACTGGGTTTTTGGATGGAGTTTTGATGAGGCATATGCATCTCGCTGGCAAGGTCCAAGGGGGAGTGTTGGGAAACCACCTATAGGGGAGAAGCCCGGCCGGCTAGGCCAGCAGCTTCCCCTGGTGGGTCCCACATATGGACCTGGCCTAAACCCTAAGCAGTACTATATAAGAAGAGGTGGAGCACCCATTGTACAACAGATCTGAGAAATAATAAAGAGAAACTCCACCCTATATCTCTGTGTCCCCTGTGTTCTTACTTTTCCTCTGTGATTGTTCGACCACGTTTATACCTCGGACTACACCCGGTAGCGAGGTTCCTTAACACATACAACCGCCCCCAAACCACAGCTAGCAATTCTTTTCTTTCTTTCTTTGGAAATGGTTCGATTTTTTTGATTTAGCTATCGAATGTTCATTTACACATCTACACATGCCACAGGGTAGAAGCACGTCCTAGCCACATGATGCGCTTTAAGATTTGTGATTGGAGAAACTCCCAAATAGTTTTTGTAACCCCTCCATATTTTTCGATTGCTAAGCAATCAATGCCTTAATCCCCCCTCTGCTCGACGCTGCGGGCGACCACCATACCTACCACGCTCAATCCTACTGCTAAGGTTGGAACATTAGATCACCGCTCATGAGCAGCTTAGGCTCATCCTCATATTTGGTTTAGCTTGGACTCGGCTCATATGCAAACGAGCATAAATCGAGCCTAATTTCTAACTCGTGATTCGTAATGAGCCAAGCTAGAGCTAGAGTGCTCGTTTGCAAAATGA
The DNA here is from genome assembly GCA_005191435.1 of Raddia distichophylla. Classification (NCBI taxonomy): domain Eukaryota; kingdom Viridiplantae; phylum Streptophyta; class Magnoliopsida; order Poales; family Poaceae; genus Raddia; species Raddia distichophylla. Next base: position 1,028,644 of record SPJY01036230.1, on the reverse strand, counting down.
TCTCCATGATAATCTATTTGCAACCTAAGTTTATCCCATTCACCCTATGCAAAACACATTTTATTTTATCCATCTTCAATGTCATAGTCTACAACCACATATCTTCAACGATATAGCCGATAGCTTCGCTTCTCGCCTCTTTAAAACAAACTACACTCAGGCCCCCTCTTCTAGCAATCGAGCCCACAAGCCAACCAAGCCGGGTTCCAGCTTGATTATTTTCATTAGCCGAGAGCCAGCTTGTTACAAAAACAAGCCTAGGCCGAACCAACCATACCCCCACACTCTTAGGCTCAACTTGTTTCCACCCTAGTTGTGGCGCGTGCGTGCTGGAGTCACGTTGATCCATGTTGGCTGTCACGTCGAGGTTGTGCTATTGTGGTGGCATATTGGCATGTGGCTGGAGTACGTGGTGGCCATCTTTGGTGACAAGCGGCGACCGGCTCATGGAGAGAGGGAGAAGGAAGAAAGGCTCAATTGATTTGCCGAAGAAGATTGATAATATTTTTGTTGCGCGTATCAGTTTATCAATAACGGTAGAAAACACGGATCGTTTTATCAATAATGCCAATTGCATGAATACAAAAATTTCAGTAGGTATATATCTAAGGGAGACACTAGTTGCCAGATGCCCGTGCCCGCGCAACTAGCGTCACTCGTTGTTGTCGCCCACATTTGCCGTCTTTTGCACAAGCGGCGTCTTCGCCGCCGCCGCTAGCAAGCAGCAACAAGTCGACGTCGCCATCGTTCTTCGCCCCGAGCGGCACCATCGCCCTATTTCATCGCCGAGCGGCACCGTCGCCGTCACACGGAGCTAGCCGTTGCCGCCGCCACCATGCGGAGCTCGCCGACGACGATACACACGTCAACATGCGCAAACGAACCTCACGTGATTTTTTCCACTATCTCAAAATGACAAAACGTTTTTCCCAAATAATGAAAATGTGAAAAAAAAAACAGAACAAACTTACCGGAACAAGCTGCGCCTGCACGAAATTGCTCGTTGCAGACGCCTACGAAATAACCAACTCGTATATATATCTAATCATATGCGCGTTTTTCGGTATGGGAAACTTCACTCGGACTCCAAAGAGAATTGGCACACCAAAATGAGTACATTTCTAGGGTCCAGACGACGTAGAGGAGGGGAAGGGTCGGCACGTCGTCACAAGTTACAGAACGCAGTACGCTACAAGGCTAGGCACGAGATCGATCAACTTGCGGCCGAGCAGGTGGCGCCTCCGGCGGCGGCTACGGCGTTGTTCCGCCGCGGGCTTCTCCTGAGGTACACCGTACACGACGCACTGGCCATTGGGCATCGTGGCGGTACCTCAGCCTGACCAGGCTCCACACCACCAGGTAGAGCGACCGCGACCTCACCGTGACGGTGAGCGGCACGCCCTGGCTGGACTTCATCAGGTCCTGCATGACAGTGAATCAGTGATATAAGTATTTGTCTGGATGGATAGATAGTAGATTGGATAGATAGTAGATTGTACGGATGATGTGATGCAACGGTGTGCATGGTCTGGACTCTGGTGTGGTTTGCCTTTTCACATGTATCATACTGCTTGTATTGCAGAATGCTTCATATCAATACAATCTGGTTCTCAAAATGTGTATGCTTGAATGCTTAAATATAGTAAAATATATTGAATGATACAAAACAAAATCAAATATCCATTAATTGCTTCGGTGAAAAAAATAATATAAAACCTAATTACTACTCCCTCCTTTCTTCAAGTAATAGTCGTTTTTGACATTGACATAGTCTTTGAAATACAATTTTGATCATCAATTACTATTGAAATTTATTTATAAAATCCATAAAAATATGATAGTATGGAAGTGTTTTAAAACTTTGGCTTAGGACAAGTCTAAAATAACTTTTATTGTTTGAAGTATGGAGGGAGTATCTTCATATATCAAATTATATATTAAAGAGCATGACAGAAAGATAAAACATAATGGTATATGACCATAAAATTTATCGAATCAACATCCAATTTGATGATAATCATCATTATTAATTTAGAGATTAGGGAGTGAGAGACAGCGATGTAATCCAATTTGAGTATTGATGGCATTAAGTTCTTCTGTATTAGTGCTGTAAATAGCGGTGTAATTAGTGCATATAGGAACTTTGCATTTTGGTTAGGGGGGCCATGGCCCCTGCCAGCCCCCCCTTGGCTCCGCCACTGGCCTTGGTGTAAAGTGAATGTTGTGGTATGGGTTTATTTTTCTGAATGTACCAATCACTGAAGGCCTGACACCACAAATGCACATCCAAACTGCCATGACTCGAACAAAACTCAGCCTAAAAAGTTCATTAGTTCAGTGATTAGCTACCTACACCTTCCACTTAATCCTCTTCTGAAGAGGGTGATGAGATAGACCTTTCTGCTGGTTCGGCTCTCGCATCCTTGAGTTCGTTAGCCCTGCGTTGGCTGCAATCCTGGAACTTGAAGCAGCATGGCAGATGGTCATTGACAATGCCGGAAACCTGCATGAAGGAGTAGATTGTTGTAGGGCCAACGCACTGGAAGCCTCGTCGCATCAAGTCCTTGCTTATAGCTTCGGATTTGGGCGTCTTGATGGGCACTTGGCGAGCATAGCGGAAACTGTTTGTGATTGGCCTGTGGTTCACAAAGCTCCAGCAGTAGTTGCTGAACGACCCGAATTCATCAACTACCTGCAGATAGATGTGCATGGCCAGTCATGAGGATGACAAAGCTGCAATTCTGCAAATCATTGATAGAGTAAGCCCAATCTATTATCTTCTAGTGCAGAAGTCGATGGCCCATGCAGTAGTATCACTATCACTGATAGTATCACCATTGATAGTATCACACTGTTCAGATTCACCAACTATATGGGCCGTATGGCCCGGAGAGAAAACTAGGCATTGGGCTTCTATACTAAGTATACGGAGAAAGATCGATCTTTTCTTTTTAAAAGAAGCTCTACTGCTGTAATGTCTTGTCGGTTGCTCGGTCACAATGAGAATTGAGAGAGCGAAATGGGTATAGTCCACTACGTTTGAGAAAATCATAGAATTTTGCGCATACTACTACTTTTCTGCAAGACACGTCTAAACATAGAATTGAAATGCATCTGTGTTCCTCGTACTCTTATACACATGTTTAGTCTACATCATTGTAATATGAACTCAGCATAATCGACGTCATATCTCTCTCTCTCTTCTGTGCCTTTGATTAAAATTAAGATAGTAAATAGATCGACAGACAGATGTTTATATAATTCTTTCTTAAATATGCCTAACATGAATGATTGGAGGAAGATAAGTGAGAATGTCAGAGTAGTGTTATATCTTGCTAGCAACTGGAAGATGAAAATCAGCACTTCTTCGCCATTATTTCGGGGTTTCAGAGTGGGGAAGAAAAAATCCATCACCGACTGAGCCCCCGCGTCGTCCTGTGCAGGGCGACTCGGGCGGCGACGACTCCCCCAGCCAAGCCACCCCCACCGGCGCCCGAAGCCGGCCGCCGCCACCGCCGGCTTCCCACGGCGGCAGCGGCGGCCCCCCTCCCCTCCTCCCTCCCATTCCTCCCTCGCAGCGGCGCGCGGGCAGCTTCGCGGCGGCGCGACCTCCTCCTTCGGCCGGCTTCCCCTCGGCCTGGTCGGCGGCGCAAAGACCAGATCCGACGGCGTGGTGGCCGGATCCGGCCATGAGGTGGCCGGATATGCCGGGCTGGGCGTCGTCGTGGTCGGAGTTAGCGGCGGCGCGGCTTGGCCTGCTGGACTGACGGCGGCGTGGCCTGGTCAGCACGGGGGCAGCGTCGGCGCGGCTTGGCCGTCGAGGAGGCACGCGGATGGCGGCGCGGCCTAGCCACTTTGGGGCGACGGCGCGGTTGGGGGCGCGGCCTGGCCACTTTGGCGCAACGGCTTCGACGACGACAGCACTGGCTTGCTCGGCTTGCCGCGCCAGCGCCGGCGCTGGCGTCCTCGTCGTGCTCTCCGGCCTTGCTCCGTCTGGGCTGGCGGCGCGGAGGCCGTTCCGGTGACTCTGAGGCCGGATCCGGCGGCTGTGGGCTGTGTCCTTGCGCCGGACAACGGCGGTGGTGCGGCAGCGAGGCCGGTTCCGGCGTCGTGCCGGCCAGGTCCGGCGGCAGCGGGGTCGCAGTGCCCTGGAGGCGGTGGGCGGCGTGTGTACTAGATCTGGCTGTGGCCCGGCGGCCGCTGTGGCGGCGTGTGTGCCAGTTCTGGCCATGGTAGCTGGCCCGGCTCCAGCCAGATTTGGCTGGTCGCTCCAGGCGCGGCGCAACGCCTTTTGGCGGCCGACGATGTTGACACCTTCTGGTGCCAGTTCCCTCCTTGGAGGCTTCGTCGTGGAGGTCTCGGGCGAAAGCCTAGCCCGCTTGGGCCGGTGATGGAGCACTCGTGGGCGTCATGTCCCTCCCTGGAGGTATCACTGTGGTTCCTTTTCCCCAGGGCCTTTGTTGGTGTGCTGAGCGTGTGCACCAGTTGGAGCGGCTCCGTCTTCCCCTTCTCCTGTGACGGCGGGATCCATCCTCCTCTTGGTTGCTGTAGCAGTGTTGTTTGCCCTGGCGCTTGTGGCGCGGCTGAAGAGGCACCGTAGCTCCCTTCTCTTGTGGCGGCGTTGCCTCCTCTCCGTCTCATTTGCGGCTGTAGACGTCGTTGCGAGTCGCGCTCGGTTCTCGTTGACATCCCCTCCTCCTGCGGTGGCGACGCTCTTCTTCCTGTGCGCGGCGTGTTGTGCTTAGCTTGTCTTCACCTCCCTCGGCGGCTGTAGATTGCCCCTTGTCGGTCTTTAGCCTTGTCGCCGGGTGTCGTGCCAGCGGTGGCTACCTTGGGTTCGTGTGCGTTCGTTGTGGTGCCTCGTTGTTGGCCCCCCCCCTCTCTCTCTCTCTCTCTCTCTCTCCCTCTCCCCCTCTCTCCTTCCTTCTCCCTTGCAAATATGTACATTATTTCCCTCGTCTTTAATGAAATGGCAGTGCTCCTGCCCATTACCTCAAAAAAAGAAAATCAGCACTTCTCTTTCCTCACAAAAGAAACTACTTCAATGCATTATACACAAATAACTGAGAGAATCTTTTGAATGCATAAATAACTGAAAGAACAACATACAAAAATCTCTCACCTTATGCATTTGCTTGGCATTTGTTACCACAGCTCGTATCTTTTGTTCTGACAACATCTTCCTCTCATTTGATCTCAACAACAGGTTTATCTTCTTATCCGTGAATTTAAACACGGATCCATAGTTGAAACCATCAAACATCTCCCTGATACAAGACCGGTGTTTCAGTGGACTTAGCATTTCTCTAGTTAAACAGAGGATCGATTGTAAGAAGCTCACCTGAATTCCTGCCTCTTGTTCAATATAACCGGCCAAGTGAGCTCAGCTAGGGCTTGTGATAAGGCAAGCAGCTCGAACAGCTTCCGGTCATCATGAACTGGAACTCCCCATTCTTCGTCATGGAACGCAACATAAAGGGCTTATGAAGAAATGAAGGCACCATCAACCACAAACTTGAGCTAGCTTGGACAATTACAGTTCTAGATCATCACAAATTCATACAGTACATTTGTTGTGTAATAGGAAACCAATGTAGTATCTTTTATTTTACGGAAGAAACCAATGTACGTAGTATCAATCAATTACAGTTTTAGATTATCTTTTTTTTTTTTAATAAAAACAGTTCTAGATTATCACAATTTCATATAGTACATTTCTCCCCTTGACACTTTGCCAAAACTGTACCAGAGCATATTGGGGTTGCAATGGGGGTACAGCAGTAGTAAAGAAGCCCCCAGAGTTTGCAGTTCCCCAGGAACACATCGTCTTCCCCAGCTCCGAGGAGATCGCCGCAAGCAGTATCTCGCCTCGCCACCCGTCCTCACTACTCCCAAGCTCGGGGAAGCCCTCCTGCTATACCTCTCGGTGACACCAAACGCCGCAAGTGCGGTGCTGGCAGTAGAACGAGAAGGGAAGCAGCAGCCCGTCTACTATGTGAGCGAAGTACTCACCGGGCCAAAGGAGCGCTACCCCGACCTTCAGAAACTGTGCTACGCTTTGCTGATGGCCTCGCGCAAGTTGCGTCACTATTTCCAAGCCCACCAAGTCGTTGTCCCGACTACTTACCCGATCAAGGACATTCTCCGAAACCCGGAGGCCACTGGCCGGGTCGCGAAGTGGGGAGTCGAGCTGGGTGAGTTCGACATCCAGTTCGTATCTCGAACCGCGATCAAGGCCCAGGCCCTGGCTGATTTCGTCGCAGAGTTGACCAGGCCGGATGAGCAAAGGTCAAGCTCTTCAGGTCAAGATGGGGAAGAAGCTCGGTGGACTCTGTACTTTGATGGTTCACACCAGTCCGGGCGATCAGGATGCGGGCTCGTTCTCATTTCCCCCAATGGAGAGCGACTCCAGCACGTCATACAAATACACTTTGCGGCTACGAACAACGCCGCAGAGTATGAAGCCCTAATTGCGGGCCTAAGAGCATGCGCTGCGCTCGACATTAAACGGCTTGTTGCGAAAGGGGATTCGCAGCTCGTCGTCCGCCAGGTCAGGGAGGAGTTTCAGGCAACTGACGACTCGATGGCGCGGTACCTGGCGGAAGTGAGGAAACTGGAGAAGCGTTTCACGAGTTTCGAAATTAGCTACATTCCCAGGGAAGAGAATGGCGAGGCTGATAAGCTCGCCAAGCTCGGATCCTCGCAAGAACCGGCCCCGCCGGGGGTGCTAGTGCAGCACCTTTTGAAGCCCTCCATTCCCTCTGGAGAGGAGGCAAAGGGGACGTCTGTTACCCCCCAAATCGAGACATCCGGTACTGTCTCATTCCTCGAGCAAAGCGCCTCCTGGATGACGCCATTCATCCAGTTCTTGGAGCAGGGGACATTGCCCGAGGACGCGGCTGAGCGTTCCCAGCTAAGAAGGCGAGCCCGAGCTTACCGCCTGCACGGGGGCTTGCTGTACCGAAGGGGTGCTAATGGCGTGCTTTGTAAGTGCGTTACCCAAGAAGAAGGTAAGTACCTTCTAGCCGACATCCACGAGGGCATCTGCGGTGCGCACGCCTCACACAGAACCCTCGTCGGCAAAGCATTCCGTATGGGCTACTACTGGCCCACTGCGATGAGCGACGCAGAGGCCTTAGTTAAGCGCTGCGAAGCTTGCCAGTATCATGCGCGGATGACACACCAGCCCGCGTACGAGCTGCAAACAATTCCGCTAGCGTGGCCGTTCGCGGTTTGGGGCATGGACCTTTTTAGGCCGTTCCCCAAAGGTCTTGGTGGCAAAACATACTTGTTCGTAGCCATTGACACCTTCACCAAGTGGATCGAGGCCGAGCCGGTCTCCAACATCACTTTAATCGCCGCAGTACGTTTTTTCCGGAGCATCGTTGCAAGATTTGACGTGCCTAGCAGAATCATCGCTGACAATGGCACCCAATTCACGACCCGGGAATTCAACGATTACTGCGAGGAAATCGAAATGAAGCTCGCCCTTGCCTCTGTGGCCCATCCACAGAGTAACGGAGCAGCCGAACGAGCTAATGGACAGCTAGTCCAAGGCATCAAGAAGAGGGTCTACGACGCTCTCAAGGCAAAAAAGCAAGGTTGGGTTGACGAGCTACCGTCAGTCCTCTGGGCAGTCCGAACAGCAGCCAGCCGGGCTACAGGAGAAACTCCTTTCCGACTCGTCTATGGCTCGGAGGCAGTCCTCCCAACAGAAATGAGACTAGGATCCGATCGCGTTGACTTCGCCAGCTTCGTGGTCAATGACGAGGAGCGGCAGCTCGACCTCGATCTACTTGAGGCTCGCCGCTAGCAATCCCTACTCCGGGCTACGGCCTACCAGCAGTCCCTGCGTCGTTACGCGGCACGAAACATACATACAATGACCCTGCAAGTGGGAGACCTGGTTCTACGACGCATTCAGAACCTTGCGGGCTCCAACAAGCTTAGCCCCAAGTGGGAGGGACCGTACAAAGTAGTCAGCGCAGCACGCACGGGCTCAATACGCCTCGCTGATAAGGACTGGAACGAGCTCCCTGGCTCATGGAACATCTCCCTGCTACGACGCTTCTACGCTTAACCAGGTCGTAAGTTTCCTTCATTACCTTCCATTTCAATTCAATTCAATTAAAAAAAAAGGCTCACCCCAATCACGAGTCACGCTAGTTTAAGTCTTGACCATTTCAAACAACCCGTGGCCAAAACCCGCAAGCTAAGGATAAAGCATTCCGGAGCATTTCCACGACGGGATAAGCCGATCTCTCGCACCCTAGTGAATCTCCGCGTAATGTGGAATTCCCACGGCCCAAAGGTACAGTAAGCCCACGACAGGTTTGTTTGGATGGCTAACTTAGGCCTCGCAGCGCTCGAGGGCTGATGGATTTTTGCGCCCAGTTCTCTTTTTCTTCCAGGCCTTCCACCTCGTCAAGCCCGCATAGCGCGCGGCCCAAACGAAGCTCGGGGGCTGGAGGTTCGCGCGAATTTTTTCTCAGCTACCCTCATCTCTAGACCGCGCCCAACTCCAAGATCGCACTTGGACTTGGCCGCGGCCCGGGGGCTGGATGATTAGACGCACCAAAAATAACCTTCTCTAAAGCAATCAGTGTGCTCAAATTTCCTAAGTTCTCCTCAGAACTTCGTTACTGTTTATCTTGTTCCTCTGTCTTTTGCATTTCAGATTCGCAAATTCGCACGGGAAGGAAGAACAAGGAAGATCAACCAGGGCAAATTACTTAAAACAGACAGCATTTCGCACAAGAAGTCCTTACAAGGATAAAGATTACACAAAGAGCAAAAGGAGGCCGGGCTCCTGAACTACCGCAAAAGAATGCGCCGCACTACTACAGCATTGGCGGCGCCCAAACCCTACAACTCCTTCGCCGCCCCTACCAGCGACGCGCAGGCGGAGCCGCGGACGACGATGACGATGACAGCGGGCCTGGCGCGGGCGCAGTCGGCCTGGGCGTGCTCGGATGGCGCCTCTGGCGACCCCGGTTGGGATTGCCCATGCACACCCACCGGTCTGCGCCAGACGACCCCGCCGTCGCCTCAGCCCCTCCCGGCGCAGGCATTGATGGCCCCGGCGCGTCTAAGCGCTGCCTCCTCCGCCGCTGGTGGCTGGCGGAACACGCGGGCAGCGGAGGCGGCGCCGCTATGATAGCCGCCGCGATCGCCCCGATCTCCTGCTCTGCCACAACCTGCGGCCTCCCCTTGCTCCACCACGGGCTCCGGTGGAGCCTCTTCCTCCGCCACGGCCAGCGGCGCAGCCACCCCTCCGGCCGCGGCTAACAGCGCGGCATCCTCCTCCGCAGCCAGTACAGCGGCATACGTGGCATCGGCGGCAATCTGCGCCGCCACCGCGTTTTCCTCATCCTCCTCCGCTGCCTGGGCGACCGCCAACACCCTGGCCATCTCCTCATCAGCACGGAGTTGGGCACACGCCGCCAATGCGGTAGCTTGGCCCGCGAAGGCGGGGGCCGCAACGGCGGGAGCCACGGCGGCGGGGCCTACGACCTCCTCCTCCTCCCCCGCGGGCTGGATCGGCGAAGACGGAGGGAGAGGCGGGTTAGGCTCTGAAAACAGGGCCTCGATGAACGCCGCCGCATAGCCAGAGTTGTAGTTAGAAGACATGATTTCAAGCTATCTTCCCTTTCTTGCCCTCTTTGCTCTGCCTCTGCTCGGAACTGGCGATTTCTGTTCGCTGTTCTAAGGCAAGCGCAGGCGAGGCGTAAGGATCACGCGGTGCGCTGCGTTTTTTGCTTTATAGGCCGGGCGGCTACCCAATGTCCTGTCACACTGCGAGTTACCCGAAGCGTCGTCTCGCGCGAAGGGGCGAGCAATTAAAACCAACTACCCGAGCTGGGGAGACGCGAACGTACGCACCGTCTCGCAGAATACCAACCGCGCCTGTCACCACGTGACACGTGCCCCGGCCCCGCCGTCAGTGGCAGGGTAGAAATCATTACGAGTCAGAGCCTACCGCATAGGCGTGGCCCACCCGCGCAGGCAAGGCTCGGCGATGCTCTCACGGCCCGCCACGTGGTATAGGCCGAGTGCGTGAACCGGCGCGGGCGGTTTCACCTCCGTATCTGTGCCGAGTAAGCATGTACTTCCCGTCAGCGGAACACTGTGCTGCGCGACAGAGCTCACAGTACGTACGACTTGACATGATAAATTAAGGGAGAAATGGCTAAGCCCTTCGGCGACCACGCATTACGCAATGTTTATCCGATTAAACGGGCGTTCGAAAGAAAATACAAAAAGTGTATGGCACAGAGCCCGGGAACCATGGACCGGGTCAAACTACGGTCCGTGCTGCAGCTTGAGTCTCTCTAGCTCGATTTCCAAGTCTCGGATCCGCGTCTGCGCCTGAAGTAACTCTATGGCTCGCGCGGCCATTACATTTTGTTCCTGGCGCAGCTTGACCCGGGCTTCGGCGAGCTCCTCTCTCTGTTTTTTCAAGGCTTCTGACTCTGCCACGGATTTCGCCCCAGCTCCGCGTGACGCGGCCCTTTCCGCCCTAAGCTTACTGCAAGCTTCTTCAAGCCCGCGAACGATGGAGTTATGCTCGGACTTGGCAGCCGCCAGCTCGTTCATGGCCGCCTCTCTGCGCTCGCGTTCCTCATCAAAAAGGATCCGAGCCCTGTCTGCCTCTTCGTGAGCCGCCTGAGTCTGAATCTTCACGGCTTCCTCCACCTCCCGAGCTCGAGCGAGCCTCGTAATGACCTCCTGTTCCTTCTCCTGCGCTGTCTTTAGCGCAGATGTTAGCTCGGTGATACGCGCCGTGGCACGGGCGTCGACCTCGGCGGTGAGCCCGTCCGCGCGCTTTGCCTGGGCCTGGGCTTGCGCTAGCTCAGCGGAGAGACGCTCAATCCTCACCGCATCATCATCTGCCTGCCCGCCCATCGCTTCCATCAGCGAGGACGAGCCAGCGATAAGCGTGTAAAGCTGGAACAGGAAAAACCAAGTCAAAACACAAGAAATTCAGCACTTAAGCGTAGGAGGTAAGGGTTAGGGGTGCCACCTTTCTGGTATGAGCGAGCATGTTCCATGTCCTCGCCGCGATAATGCTGCGCGTGCTCCCACCAAGCCCGTGGGCACGGGTCTCCTGCAGCGCCAAGGGCAGGAAGCCAATCGGTTCCTCACTACCTTCCTCCAGCGGCGCGGGGCACGGCAACGCTGGTAGCGCGACTGGAAGCAAGGTTGTCGCCCCGGCCGCGGCCGCCCTCCTCTCGGCGTCCTACAGCTTGGCTGCCAGATCGGCCTTCGCCGCAGTGGCCCGTCTCGGAACTAGCACGGCCTCGTCGCGCTGAGCCCGGCCCCTTTTCAACTCATCCTTCAGCTCATCTACCGTCCACTTGGCCATCACGAGCTCGTGTGGGTCCTCCAGCTCAGGGATTGGGCGAGGTTTCGGATGTGGCAGTCCTGTTCGGCCGGCCTCCTGCGACCTGATGGCGTCCTGTTCTTCCACCCATTCCGGGGTGACAGAAATCCGGCCCGCACATGCTAGCGGAGCCACGCAAGGCATCACTACGCTTGCCCATCCGTCTGGCGTGAGCACACGGACTGGCCAGATCCAATTGACCAACAGCATCCGCCAGTCAGGTGTCGGAAGCGCTTTTCCCACCGGGGTCTTGAAATAGTCAGCAACTCCCCTGCGGTCGATCAGCCACCATCCGTGCGCCGTGCGCCCTTCCACGCGCAAGGGCGTAATCCACACAGGATCATCGCTGATGACGACTTGCACCGTCTCAGCAATCTCCGCGGAAGCGTCCAACACCGCCGCCGGTAGGCAGTAGCTTGGTCCCCCGCGGGTCAGCTGGCTCTTTCCCTTCGACTCCGCCAGCCCGGCGGCCTCTAGCTGCGCTATCTGGAGCGCAGTTCCTCTGGGCCCGGCCGCTTCATCCTTCGTTAGCCCAGCTGCCTCTAGCTGCAGCAGCAGAGGCGCCCCTCCTATAGGTTCGACCGGCTTGTCTTCAGCTGCCACGGCCTCAGCGGAGGGTAGCAGCACCTCGGTGGCCACTTTGGCGCGGCGGTCAGACACGAAAAGCAGAGTCATAGCATGTAATGCGGGAAACTTACGCGCTGGTTCGAGCTCGGTGTCTTCATACACCCCTGGCGCAGGCTTTCTTTCGCCTGACAGAACCGGCGCCTCGCCAGACGCCGCCGACGTTCCCACCGGCGGGCGCCCCTCCTTTGAGCCCGAGGCTTGGATGGTCTTTTCAACTGTCCTCCACGTACGCTGCATAAGCAGTCGGCATGGTCCGTCAGGGTCTCGTGGGCACGCGTACAGCGGAAGATTAGATCAAACACCTCTCGGGCACTAACCTCAGACAGCCGATCATTCACGAATCGGATGGGGCGAGGAGTTTTATCCACGGGTAGCAACATCCCTACGATCCGTGCGACCTCGCGGTTCGGGAGACCTGCAGGGCATCACTGACGGTCACGACGTACCTCAACTCGAAATCAAGCGTAAGGGAAACAGCCACGCCTACCTTCGTGAAAATCCCGGTCGGGATCCTCCCAACCATCCATGTCGCTGACACATCGCTCGCGGCGCCCCAGCGGGCTGATCCGGTGCCGGACAAAGCCGACGACGACCTCATATCCCGTCAAGCCCTTCCTAAGAGTCCCTTGATCTCGTCGGCCGTGACTAGATCCTCCGGCTGGGGCTTGCTGCGCTGAAAAATTGGGGCGTCCGGCGCGGCCTCAGAGTATTCCAAGGGCGAGCCCCCGCGGGTCAGGTAGAGCCACCGCCGGGCCCAACCGTCAACTTTCGTCTTCACTTCGTACTCAGGGTACGATTGGCCCTCCCGGGCTCGGCACACGGTCAGGTAGAAAACCCCACCATTGCCCACTCGGCGGCCGACAGATTTCAATTCGAAAAAGTGCTGGAGGAGGCTCACCGTTGGCCGCACTCCGCAGTGCGCCTCGCACAGGAACGCGAAGATTGACAGATGGACGTAGGACTACGGAGACAGGTTCTCCGGCCTCAGCTCCATGTAGGCGAAGAGGTCGGCGATGAACTGGGACTCCGGCACGCGAAACCCGCAAATGGCCGAACTCTCAAAACACACACTCCCGTTTTCTAGCAACTCTACGGCGCGTGGTACTGCCTCTCGCTCCCTCTCTCTCTGGAAGGTCCATGGTGGGGGCTGGCCAGCTCCAGGCCCACCAACGGCGGCAGGGGTGACCGGATCCGCTCTCTCCCGCGGCGACGGTGGCCTGATCCGCGCTCACCCGCGGCAGCGGCCGAACCTGTGCTCTTCCATGGCGGGGATGGCGGAATCCACGTCGTCCTGCGACGGTGGCGGCTGGTCGGCGAGTGGAACTGTGCTCTCCAGTGGCGTGGGAATCAAGGATGGTCAAGGCGGCGGTTGGATGAAGTCCATCCTCACAGCTGAGGTGGCCGAAGCGACTCTCCCCACCGTGGCACCCTTTCTCCACTGCTCGACTTCTCCCTCCCGTCGCGCTACCGGCTTCAAGTCTTCGGCCACAGCAACGCTTCCCGACACGACGTCGCGCCTACGACATCGGCCGTTGCTCGTAGCACAACAGGTGCTCGATGAAATTACCCAGTGAAATTATCAGCAGTTTGAGCTAACCCCGAGATTTTATTTCAATTTGGTGTGGAGATCCTAATTCTCTCTCTTTCTCTCTCTGTCTCTCTCTAAAATGGGAGGGATCATGCAATTCTCTTTGAAAATAAAAGCACCAGTTTTTAGATTTAATATACTGAACTGAAGCTCATCACCGGAGTTGTTTCATGGTCTTTTAAAAACTATCCGTTTTCTTTGCTGAAGACAGATGGATCATGGTTATTACAGAGAATAAGATTCAAATAAGTTGATGAAAGGCTAAAGAAGAAGTTTTTTATGCAGCTATAGAAGAATCATGTGAAGCTCAAAATCATGTCAAGCCCATAGCAAGTGAGTGTTGAAGCTAGATGTTGCAAGATTGCTTAAATAATTATCATAGCATATTACGGCTGGCATTAAAAAAAATATTACATTTAGCAATGAACTATGAACAAGCGGTCATATTATTTATTTTAATTAAACTTTTTAATATAGGGACTCGATTGGCCATTTTTCTTGATATTCCGTTGCTTGGCTGCAATTTTCCTAGGGGAACATATAGATTTTTTTTGCAAAAGGGCCAAGACCCCACTTCCATTTTCATTAAGAAGACGAAAGCATCCACACGTAGAAGTTCAACACAAAACGAGATAACCTGGAGTTACAGTACTCAGGACACCAAGCACCGAACAAAACGTCTAGACACAAAACAGCACATCCACCATCTGAACAACCCAGGACTACAATCACACGACACCAAAAGATATTCAAATAACAGACGAGGTCTAAGACAATAATTCCAGGGGGGAGAGCTTTTTTCTTCTAAATCACTTGTCATCCCCCGGCCTCCGACCCGAGCTTGCTTCCTAGACCGTCTTGAGAATTAAGTCTAACCCTATCTCCGGGAAGATAGCGCGGCCTTAGCCCCCGCAGGCTTGGCCGCCGCCCCGAGCTGCTGAGAAGGGTTGTCATTGGGCCTCACTCCAACTACAAATTCGTCTGCCGGTCCTTGGACCCGCTGCTATTCAGGAGCGCGATTCCCAGACACCGACACAGATGAATTTTAGATTTCTATTTTTTCTTAATATAGCTCTTTCCCACAACAGAGCTTGTGTCCAGTTCAACGGCCTCCATCGAATGCCCATGCTTTTGGACAGAATCCCCCACAGAAGTTTTGCAGCAGAGCACCCAAAAAACAAATGGTCTGTCGTCTCAATGTTATCACAAAAGCTGCATGTAGGATCTCCACCCCAATTTCTTTTTCTCAGATTCTCCTTGGAGAGAATGGCATTATTAGAGACCAATCAAATAAAACATTTGATTTTCAAAGGCAGTTTAGATTTCCACATTTTTCCATTTACAGTGTTTCTCTCCGCATTGAACAAGCTGTCATACATCTTTTTGACCGAGAAATTATGATTTTTACCCCCTGACCACAGACATATATCTCTTTCTTCATTTAACTTCACAGTCATCAAGTTCTTTTTCAATGTAATCCATTTTTCTAACATTATATCATTCATCCATCTTCTAAGAGGGAGCTCCCACTGTATTTCTCCCATTTCAGCAACACTTGCTTCTTGACTAGTGCAAATGTCATAAATCTCTGGTATCATTTTTTTTCTTCAAAGGTTGGGATGAAATCCAAGCATCATGCCAAAAGCTAACGTTTTTACCAGAACCATCTGTCCAATTCCTTCTAGGAAGATAGAATTCTCTCATCTTCATCAAGTGTTTTCCATACTATAGAATCAGATTGTTTGACTTTATAATTGGCTAAATGATTTTTTTTAGATATTTCTTTCTCACAATCTGTTGCCACAATCCATCCTCTTTTTCCAATTTCCATAACCATTTGCAAAGAAGGCTTATGTTCAATTTTGTTAAATCCTGAACCCCCATCCCATTCGAGTTCTTAGGGCAAGCCACCCTTCCCCACTTTATCAGATAATATTTCCTTTTCTCATCAGTCCCTCCCCAGAGGAATCTTCTCCTGATCATATCAATATTATTAATCACACCCTTGGGGAGCAGAAACATGGACATAGTATAAATGGAAATACTTGACAAACAAGCATTTAATAATGTCAGTCTACCACCCAGAGATAACATTTTTCCTTTCCAACCAGCCAGCCTTTTTCTAATCTTTGCAATCAAGAACTCCTAGTTATTAGCATTACTCTTCTTGTAACTGATGAGGACACCTAGGTAATCCATAGGTAGCACCCCTGATTTGCAGTTAAAGTACATTGCAGTGTCATTTCCCAACATTTTCTCATCATTTATAACAATTAGCTCACTTTTGTCAAAGTTAATTTTCAAACCAGGCATTTGTTCAGAGCAGTACATCAAAAGTTTGGCATGCGCAATGCTATCCTCTGTGCCATCCAAACAAACAATAGTGCCATCCGCATATTGTAAAGTACTACAACCCCCCTCAACAATATCAGGAACCAGACCCCTAACAAGTCCATTCTGCATTGCTACATTAAACATTTTGCTGAGACAATCAACAGCCAAATTGAAAAGAAGAGGGGAGATGGGATCCCCCTGTCTCACCCCTCTCTTACTTTGAAAGTATTTCCCATTTTTGCCATTCACATTGACACTCAATGTGCCTTTTGTCATTATTTTTTTGATCCAATCGATCCACAATGGGCAGAACCCTCTCCATTGCAGACATCTGAAAAGGAACTCCCAATTGACTTTATCATACGCCTTTTCAAAGTCAGTTTTCAGAAAAACACCCATCTTGCCATTCTTTTTAGTGTGATGTACAATTTCATGCATGGCTAATATACCATCCATGATATTCCTGCCCTTTATGAATGCATTTTGGTTCTTATTTATCAATTTATTCATAATAGTATCAAGTCTCTTAGTAAGGACTTTAGAGATCAATTTAAAGAGATTATTAAGAAGACAAATAGGTCTGAACATCCTTACACTATCTGCTTCTTGTTTTTTGGGTAACAAAATTATTTCTCCATAGTTAATTCGCCCAACATCCAACTCCCCCTTATGAAACTGATCAAAGATTTTCATGATATCATCCCTGATAACCACCCATGTTTTTTGAAAGAATTCAATGGGTATTCCATCCGGTCCAGGGGCTTTATTTTTCTTCATACCATCCATTGCCTTTTTAATTTCCTCCTCTTTGAATTTTTCTGTCAACATTTCATTCTCCTCTTTGGAAACTTTTTCTGAACTGCTCCGTACTTCAGGGTCCATCTCTATAGTACTCTTATGATCTCCCCCAGGGAGGGCCAGCGGATGAGCGGAGTGATATTGGCTTATCTCCCGCGTGCCTACTTTGCAAGTATAGATGGCCAAACGGGTCGGCACGAGGCACGACATTTTTATCCGAACCAAAGAACGGCAACACACGTCATGTCCGGGCCAGCATAGCCCAGTCAGGCATGCCGTGTGATGAGGACATCATTTACGAGCTTGCTGTCTCTAACGAGCTTACTGATGGAGTAGAAAAACGACAAGACGGCATGAATCCTCATGCCATGCTATTCAAACTTTCATTAACGAAAGTTCAGTAAGTTGGTTACAAGGTTCAAAAAGTCCCCGACCACCGGTTCCAAGTCGAGAGTACGTCATCGAAATCGGTGCCGAGTCCGGCTTGGCTATGCAGAACCAGTGCACCTTCAAACGGACGCTCAAGATCACATATGACGTCCAAATAAGGCAAATAAGAACTCTACGAAAAGCTTACGAAATAAACTTTCCAACGGATCTGGCCACGCCTCCAAATTCCATCCAAGTCAACAGAGATCACGAAAACAAATTGACGGACAGAAACTTCTCGGCGCTGCGACGCCGTATTTTTGGGCCCAAGGCCCATGTACCCCAAGGGTTAGGGTTGTGCATGCGTTGACACCTGTTTGGGTGCCGCCCCTCCTCTGACCGCCGCCCTATATTAATCCCCCGCTGTGCTTCGTTTTAGTTAGGTTTTGTTTAGTTGATTTTGTCATGGTTATGTGAAATATCGTCTTGTTCTTCTTGTGTCGGCCAGACCAACAAAACCAAGTTTCTAAACCCCAACTGATCTTAATCTATATTCGCAATTATGTTTGCTTATCTTGTATTCTTACTTGTTCTTCGGTTGCCTGCAGGAACCGTCCTTCGTGGACAGATCAATCGTGCCTCTGGTTCGATCAATAACACTCGTCGTGGTGGTTTTAGCGATCGCGGGGATTTCCAGTTCCTTGTGGGGTTGGAAGCCGGATCGTTTAGGTCTCCATAACGCCTACTGAATTATCCTCGTCGTCTCTTACCAGAAGATCGGGACCCGCGTCCGCACCCATCACTGTGCCTTGACCGAAGGCCAGGCACGCCGGGTCGGGCTAGCTCGTCATGATTAATTTTTTTTTATTTTTTGTTCATCAACATGTGTATTACTCCCTTCGGTCACAAAAAGAACTTGTCGTTGACTTTTGTACACACCTTTAACCATTCGTCTTATTCATAAAAGTTATATAAATATTATTTATTTTGTTATGATTTGTTTATTATTAAATGTATTTTAAGTATGACATATTTTTATATATTTGAACTAAGGCTCTGTTCTTTTGAGCTAATCTGACCGGCTGAAATGACTGAATTTCTAGAGCTTTTCTAGGTAGTCTCGAGATTCGGATCCATTTCGTTGGACTTACTTTTCTAAAGTGTTAGGATCCACCTTGGAAACAGCGAAAAAACAAACTCAAAACCCAAAACACATGTATTTTCAAAACATAGATAAGACGTTAAGCTGTTTAACAGTTAAGCTGATAAGCTGAAAAAAGGGACCTAAATTTTTGAATAAGACGAATGGTCAAAGGCGTGTCCAAAAGTCAACGACGACTTCTTTTTATAACCGGAGGTAGTATAATATAACATGACACAACCATCACAAAAGAAATCAAGTCCTAGTAGCTAGTAGGTGTGGCTGGTAATAGTGCTTTGGATGTCAAGAGGTCCAAGGTTCAAAGCCTAGTGTCAACATTCAGACCGTCCGTTTGGCCATCTATAGCTACAGGATCATTCATACTCGACTAGACAAAGCGGCCTGGCCCGGTTCTTATACGACCCCTTTCACCCGATTCATGTATGCAACCGGGCTAACGGGACGAGGTTTTGCCACAGGCACAATTCGTTTTTAGAACCGGGCAAACCGGTCCGGCCTGGTTCTTATATGGCCCCTTTCGTTTGATTCATGCATGTTGACTGATTTTCAAAAAAAAAAAGAAATTCAAAACACGTAAGAAATTTTAAAATGACGAGAAAACACAATAATATTAAATAAGGAAAAATGGCAAAAAGAAATCGCGACAAGGATTAAAATATGGCATGCTGCGTGAGCATGGCTGTCGGCCAACCGTTGCATGCTACATGGGCCGCTGTCGGCGATGCACCGCATGCGTGGCATGCATGCTGCCGCTGGACCAGAGGAACGACCGGGAAAGCCAACGGAGTGAAATTTAAAATTTTAAAAATTGCTACAGACCAGAACGGCCCGGTTCGTATAGTACTCTAGGAGTGGTGAAAAGATATCAACTACAGATTAGTTGAAATTAAAACCATTTAGGTTGGATCATAAGAGTGGAAAGAGGTTGAACACTTCACGGGAGTAGGAATAGGACTCTGAACCTCACTCAAGCAAATCTCAGTGTCCTTCTCCCTTTTTTTCAGCATTTACATTCAACAATTATTGTTTCTATTGATCTTATAGACAAATTTTTAAACTTTTCCTCCCTTGATGTTGTTGATTAGTCGAGTTAATAGTGACCCAAGCTACACTAGCAAGAGTTACACTATACAAGACAATAATCAACAACTATAAGCAACTAATGTGCGAAAGGTAAACAACTATAAGCAACTAATGTGTGAAAGCTAAAATGCAAAAATATAAATGTGATAAGTAAAGAGGACAAGACAATTTTTTC
Organism: Raddia distichophylla; assembly: GCA_005191435.1. Classification (NCBI taxonomy): domain Eukaryota; kingdom Viridiplantae; phylum Streptophyta; class Magnoliopsida; order Poales; family Poaceae; genus Raddia; species Raddia distichophylla. Next base: position 1,009,125 of record SPJY01036230.1, on the reverse strand, counting down.
TTGAGGTTTGAGACCAAGCTCCTACTCCCTGTTGAGGCTAGCCCTTGCACACAAGGATGTGCTTCCTCTCAAGCCACACACATCATCTCCGCTCGTGGTAGTCGTTCACCGCTCCAGCAAGGTTGACTCTAACACCTTGTGCACCGGCTTAAGGATTCCTACACACACCAAGTCAAGCTACTCAAACTCACTCCACCGACCGTCTTTAAGGCAAGACCTTCAAGAGTAATAAGCTCCAAATGGTTTTGATCATGCCGGATCAAGCACCTCGCATATTGCGCACGGTCGTAGATGAGAGAAATACATAAAACCTAAACCTCTAGTGCTCTCAAATGCTGTAGGGTGTATGCTCTAGCTCAAAGGAAGCCCAAAACCTCTCCTAGCCAATCATAAGACCCTTATATATGACCTTCCCGAGCAAGCTAGACGTTGAAAAAGCAATTCTCAAAAAAAAAACTAGCCACTACAGCTCCTCCAAACAAAGTCCGTAGGCCACCTGTCAGAGTCCAGTGGAGTTACAACACGCGAGTCCGGAGCCATCCACTACGGCTCCTCCGAACAAAGTCCGTAGGCCACCTGTCAGAGTCCAGTGGAGTTACAACACGCGAGTCTAGAGCCATTGGATGACGTTCGATGGCCACAACCCCGGAAAACCAATCTTCAACGAACATAGTCCGACGCCCACCGAACATGGTTCGGAGAGGACCAAACCCTAGGGCCGGAGCCACCCGGACATTGTCTGGTGGCACCCGGCACCCCAAAACATACATTGCCACGTCCAATGAACACTGTCTGGAGATCGTCGGACACAGTCTAGAGACACAAGCCAACACTACTCGGACGCGCCAGTACCTGTTGGACACCATCTGGGTCGGACATGCGCAAACAATGGTATAAATTCAGACCTCCATCAGATGTAGTTCGGAGGTGGCCAGCCGCACTCTGAAGGAAACCCTGAAAAGGACGGGAGAGATCTTCGGACATGGGCTGACCAGAGGACAGCGCAAGCACTATACCAAGGTAACCCAGGCCTCCACAGTTCGGTGAGGCTGACAACAGAAGGAGCTAAGGTCTATCCAATCCCTAGCCCCAATGAACTCACACACTCTCTCGACAAGAACTCTACGACACAAAAACCTAGAGAATAGACTAGTGTGCATCGCGATGATCCAAGATCCGATATAACCTAGGCATTTCAAACTCCTCTTGACAAAACGACAAAAAAAAACTGATAACGCTAAACTATCTACGTGACCTCGTCACACGCCCGGTTACGCTTTCATCTGCCTGCGTCCATCCCTCCTACTGCCACCAATGTCGTTAGGGTTTCGAAAATACCTTTAACATCCTAGTGAATCTTGATCTTTTAAAATACCAAAATGATGCATGATCAACGCAAAACGATAGAGATGCTCGCAACGGGATGAAAAATGGTGGATGTTTGATGTTCGTCAAGACATCGCCAGCAGAACACCCCACTATGCAATATACGACGGCCGGTGCCCTTACGTGGTGCTGCGCACTGTTATCGTCATCAAACAAAGAACCCCCGAACGACACCACATAAAATTAGGAATTTTCCTTAGCGGAATCGCGTTCCGCTAGGGAGAATCGTCCCAAAACTCCGTCTCTCAAGTTTTCTTTAGTGGGATGTCTTTCCGATTAGGGAAATCGAAGATTATTCGATAACGACTCTTTCGATGATCACGGGAGCCGTCCGACGACCTTCCCCAGCGACCCTGTCGACACCAGCAAGATCGATTGCCACATCGATCAATGGGAAGTTGTCCTGTCAATAAATTTAGTCCTGAAGGTGAACAAGACCCTGGAGGCCAGTGGTATTGTGGAGATCCCAGTTCCACGGTACCAACGTACATCCCGCTCCAATAAACACCACTCGAAGGTGAAGAAGACCTTGAAGGCCGGCGGTATCGTGGAGATCCCAATTCCATGATGCCGACATACCTCTCCGTTCCAACAACATAGCCTGAAGACGAACAAGACCCTAAAAGCCGGCGGTATCGTGGAGATCCCAATTCCACGGTATCGACATACACTCCGCTTCAATAAATATCAAGACGATGGTGATCAAAACCGTCAACGATAACATACAACCCCGGACACGTGCGGAATACCCCTGATGACGCCAACAAGCTATTTACTTCAACTCCAACTCAAGTGCTAGCCGTGCATTCCCCCAGATTCTACTAAAACAACGTGAAACCTGAAGATACAAATTCAAACGACACGGTCGGGCATAGTCATACAACGGCTATGCTAGTCACTGCGTGGGCCGTGTGACCCCATGTATTCTACCGTCACCAACTACACCTTACATCCACCCCATCATGGTGATGCACAAGACGAAGAGAAGAAGAAGACAGTCTCGCGGCTTAATTGGAGGTGTTTTGCGTATGGGCAGCGCCAGCGTCCGGACGTCCGGACGGACGCCCGCGCATCGGACCAGTGGCGTCCGTCCGATCGTCCAGCTGCGCGCGTATCGGACGCGCCACCGCGCTCGCCTGCATGCGCTCGACTAGTTAGTACGTACGTGCGGTTGATTACAATTTTCAATTAAACTTCTGATTTTTGTATAAAATTCAAACAGTGTTCAAAATGTGTGGAATAAATTTCATAATTCTTCTAAAATCGAGAGCAACCCATTTTAAATACTTTTTGAATTTTTTAATTTTTTTCACTTTTCAATTTTTTGATGTGAACTAAGAGAAGGCACTTATGAAACTTACATATATACTAGCGAAACTTGGCCGTGTGCCGATGAAACTTGGCCGTGTTCTGATGAAACCTGATGAAACTTGGATGAAACTTCGATGTAACCTAATGAAACTTGGATGAAACCTGTTGAAACTTGAATTGACCTGATGAAACTTGAAGAAACTTGTATGAGACCTGTTGAAACTTGATGAAACTTGCATTAAACCGGATGAAACTTGACAGTTCGGCATGGTTAACGAATATGAAAGTCAAGTTTCAGTAGGCGAAACCCAAGTTTCACCAGATAAGTTTGAGGAGTTATATGGCAACATATATCTTGTTTTGTTCGAAAAAATACGAGGAACACGTTGGCGCAAACGGTTTGTGGATTGGAGCACCCAGTCAAAAAATATGGTCGCCGAAAGAAAAAAAAAGCCGGTGGGCCCTGCCCTGCATGGCACTGTGCCGCTGCCCCTCGTTACATGCGCGCACAGTGTGGGAGTCCGGAGGCGCCGGACTCCCGCACTGTAGCCTTTCCGTTCGCGTATTCATACACGGATGTAATTAATTGGGCAGATGTAATTAACTGGGTAGCCTTTCGAGGCCCCAGGATCCTAATCATCACAATCATCTGCATAGATGGCCAACTAACACGGGTATGGACCGCAATCCAACAAGAACTTGTGCTTTATTGCGATAATGAAATACCAATGTTCTTGTCCCCTTCTTTTGTGTGTTTTAATAAATGCACTAGCACATCCACAAACGCGTATATTTGTGCGTCACAATATGTTAATATAAACAAAAAAAAACTATGACAATTCACACTTAGGGCCAGAAATTTCTTTTTAGCTTCTTTTGAAACTACCTTAGATTGATTCTACGTCATTTTGGTTATAGTTTAGAAATAGTTTTATGGTCGAGCCAACGAGTCAAGCCGAATTGAAGTAAAAATAAAATTAATTTAAAATCGACTTATTTTAGTGTTGGATAATTAACTAATGCATTTGAAGCATTTTTTAATTGAGCCTACGAGATCATAAACAAGTCTCTTTTTTTTCAGCCCTAATCACAATCGAGCTGCTTTTGGCGAACACCACCATGGGGGCCCTTCTCAGACAATTAACTGCCGTTTTTGCGTTGCAATCGGTAGCTGCCACATCCAAATCTCTGCTCTTATGCATGGCTTCTCATGCCTTTGCTGATCCTCTACTTCTTGTATTTTGTTAGCTGAATAATGCCCACATATCCTCATCAACAAATCACTATCTCCATAAGTCCTTTTTTTTGAGTCAAAGTTGGTAGCTTCAGTTGAGAACGTCAATGATCTTTCCAGCCATCAGCTGCTTCCTGAAGATGCGGTCCAACTTAGCAGCTGCTCTTTCCGTTTCTCCGGTCACTGTAAACCAAACAAAAGACAAGCCGCAAACTGCGCAGCGAGGCTGCAAAGAACAATCTTTCATTCTGCAGGTAGCTCTGCTAACATCCAAGCTGAGACGGCGATGCAATTGACCTCTACAGCCAGCCATTGTCCTGCCTGCCATTTCAGCTTCTGGAAGAGATTAGCCTGCAAGGTTAAGAACCATTCTTAACCTATCTCCAGATCCTTATACAAATTGCTAGCTCCAGCGTCGGTGTCAACGGTCTGGACTTTTCTCCGCCGGCCGGTTGGAAGATGGAGACATCCGTGCAGACAATATTCAGAGTAGTATCAGTTTAAAGATTGAACCTATCTTAAGTTCTAAATTGTTCCATGTTCAGACTGACTATTATCCATATCTATTGTCCGCATGGCAAATCAAGAGTCAACTGTGGCATTGAGGAGGAGCACCTCGTTTCAGGCTCATCCAATTAAAAGCAGCAGGTAAACTCTGACCTGGCCTCCAAGGTTCAGACTTGGCAGACAAAGTCCATTCAAAAGTTTCTGTAGCAATTTAATATCTTCGGTTTGAAAATCGAGAATTTCTTCCCTCTCGAAATCTTCATTGAGATTGGTGGATTTTGATTATAAAAGCACAGCCTTGTTCAGCTGCAGTTCTGCACCCTCTGAACCAAGCGGGGCTGGGCAAAGCGACTCTCCTCTACAAGAAGCTTATATAGCAATGGGCTCCTCGAAGCTCACTGCATCGGCCGTCGTCGTCTCCGCTCTCGCCGTCCTCCTCCACGCGGCGCCAATGGCCGCGGCGGCGAACTCCAACCTCTTCCGCGACTACATCGGCGCAATCTACAACGGCGTGAAGTTCAGCGACGTGCCCGTGAACCCGAAGGTCCAGGTCGACTTCATCCTCGCCTTCGTCATCGACTACACCACCGCGACGGAGCCGCCGTCGCCGACGAACGGGCAGTTCAACATCTTCTGGCAGAACTCGGTGCTGACCCCGGCGGCGGTGGCGGAGGCGAAGCGGAGCAACCCGAACGTGCGGGTGGCCGTCAGCCTCGGCGGCGCCACCGTGAACGACCGCCCCGTGTTCTTCAACATCACCTCCGTCGACTCGTGGGTGAGCAACGCCGTGGCCTCCCTCACCGGCATCCTCCAGCAGTACGGCATCGACGGCATCGACATCGACTACGAGCAGTTCCAGGTGTCGCCGGCGACCTTCGCGGAGTGCGTCGGCCGGCTCGTGACGGCGCTCAAGGCGAGCGGCGCCATCAAGTTCGCCTCCATCGCGCCGTACGACAACGCCGACGTGCAGCGCCACTACCAGGCGCTCTGGGCGGCGTACGGCGCCGCCATCGACTACGTGAACTTCCAGTTCTACGCCTACGGCGCGGGCACGACGGCGGCGCAGTACGTGGGCTACTTCGACGCCCAGCTCGCCAACTACCCCGGCGCCAACATCCTGGCCAGCTTCACCACGGCGGCGACGACCACCTCGGTGCCCGTCGACACCGCGCTCGCCGCCTGCCGGACGCTGCAGTCGCAGGGCAAGCTGTTCGGCATCTTCATCTGGGCCGCCGACCACTCCCGGAGCCAGGGCTTCAAGTACGACACGGAGGCTCAGGCCCTCCTGGCCAACGCCACCACAGCGAGCTACTGAATGCTGATGGAGCTTGGCGAAATTAAGTTACTCATTATCACTCAGCTCCATTAAAAAAAGCTAGCATAGTGATCAAGATGCTCGATCCATTGAATAAAAAGTGGCCAAGAACCGAGAATCGATGCTTGCCGGCACAGGGTCTGATTAATGAGATGGAATCGCTGCGAGATGAAGTGCGTGCATAGCGAGAATCAATTAAATTAAGATGGAGCGTAGGAATAGGATACGATCGGTAATGCTATTGCTAGAGGAGGTAGTGAGTGAGCTAGTTGGGGATGTGGTAGGAGCCCTCGTCGATGGGGACGACCTTGGGGACGTGGACGGGGAGGGCGTGGAGGTCGGGGAGCCAGGGGTTGTCGCCGGCGGCGAGGTCGGCGGGGTGGATGGTGCGGAGGGCCTTCCAGACGGCGCTGTTGCACTTGAAGCCGGAGCCGAAGGCGATCTGCCAGACGCGGTGGCCCTTGGCGATGCGGCCCTTGGCCTCGCAGTAGGCGAGCTCGTACCAGAGCGAGCTGGAGGAGGTGTTGCCGAAGCGGTAGAGCGTCATGCGGGAGGGCTCCATGTGCCAGGGCGTGAGCTTGAGGCTCTTCTCCAGCTCGTCCAGCACGCCGCGGCCGCCGGCGTGGATGCAGAAGTGGTCGAAGGCGAGCTTGAAGTCGGGGAGGTAGGCGCGGACGCCGGCGCGGAACACGCGGTTGAGCACCACGGTGGCGAGGAACCGCAGCTGCTCCGACATGGGGAGCACGAGCGGGCCGAGGGTGGTGATGTTGGTCTTGAGGGCCTCGCCGGCGACCACCATCAGCTCCTTGGACAGCGACACGCCCACCTCGCCGGCGGCGTCCTCCTCCTGCGTCACGCAGCCGTAGCTCTGGTCGTGCGCGCCGCGGTGGGTGCGCACCGTGTGGATCAGCTGGTACTTGGCCCGCCGCCGCTCGCCGCCGCGGTTCGACAGCAGGATCGCCGCGCCGCCCACCCGGAACAGCGTGTTCGTCACCAGCATCGCGCGGTTGTTCCCCATGTACGCGTTCAGCGTGATGTTCTCCGTGCTCACCACCAGCGCGTACGTGTCCCGGTGCACCTGCCATCCAACCACCCACACCGCCATGCCACCCCTCGTCGTCAGTACATTAACATTCCTCGAGGCCCAGCTAGCCACAATGGCCACCGACGCCAGGACGCTCTAAAATAAATAAAATGCGTGGCATACAATGATTGTTGAAAAAAAAAATCTTTCAAAATATACTCTAATTGGTGTGCAGTAGATAGTGTTATACAACGTGTATTTAAATATTTGAATGAAGACACTCAAATTGGTAGGTACTCGGCCTGTTTCAACGGCCATGCATTTCACCATCAATTGAATTATCTGGTACCCAGCACACACACATGCCAAGCTTCAGTACTGCGCCTTGCAAACAACACTGGCACTAAACGCTCAGGGTTCTACGTGCTGACCCAATTCCGTATTTATTATCCCCGCGGATTTGGACACTCCCTCCCTCCATTCTTTCTTTTTTACCTTCCACCCTAGGTTCAAAAATTGGCGCTATCGACAGGTTTACAACTATCTAAACCGACCATATCAAAACTATAATATTTAGTCATGACTTGTGCATTTCTAGTTGGTGCACACACTAGAAGTTTCTTCTATTATCTAAATAAACTAAATGACTCGTGACATTGTATTTGAAGGAACATGTTTTAGTGCTTTTATCTGTCGAGTATTGTTTTCCATTGCATAGGAATATTCTCGACTTATGTGGGGGCCATGCAATGTGCTAGCTCTTAGATCCATAAAACCTTTCTTCATTTTCCAAGGTTCACATAACACATCCTAAACTCCACACGAGTACAAGGATATCCTTGTATAGGTGGGAGGGCCTTTCTCCAGTATATCGAAAAATATAACATTGCAAAAGATAAAGAAGTCAAATACGGGAAAAAAAAAAGTGTGGAGATAAAATAAATTTCAAAATATCTGCAATCGAAGATTGATCAAAGACATTTTAGATTATGCTTGTGAGATGGGCCCTCTTAGTTTGGGGCCTTTCATGAATAAAAAAAATTATTTCTTTAAATACAATCATGCTACATTGCTAGTGCACAGGACTGGTATCGCCGACTTGTGTGGCAAGGGCACGAGAGACAGATGCCCCAAAAGACAGGGATACCGATCTTTAGAGCACCATCAACACCTCTAATATATTATTAGCGTCTCCTCTATTCTTTTTTAAAATTACTTCACAATTTACACTATACTACAGCATTACAGAGGATCGTCAGCCGTTTCTATATCTGCTACAGTGCTCAGTATTACAGAGAGCCTGGGGATGCTCATGCTGCATAAACAAGAGGGGGGAACAGGGGAGCACTGAACAACCATGTCAATGAGTAGCTGCTCAGGGAGTAAATTCAGCAATGTGCATCCTGATCCTGAATATTTAAGATGAAGGCAGAGGCTGCCCCCTGGCCGAAACACAGAGGTCCTACTCAGTGCCGCCCCCTGTCTGGAATCTCATATCTCTGGCATTGTGGTAGCTTTCAGCTACCATATTTATGGGTTGCTACATGGGTTGCTACAGGCATTAAAATCCATCTAGAAGTGTGTGATCAGTTTTGATCCCTCAACACACCATGTTTGTGTTTTCAAATTTTCAGACATATAAATATATATACCAAAAAAGATGTTTAACTTTCAGGTATATGCATAATTGGCATTGGCAGCAGAGGAAAATGCTGACTATCCCACCCCGTCTTGTCATAAAAAAGTCGTCGTGTGGTTTCAAGTACTTGTGTGTGATATTTTGAAAATTTGGCCATTTATACCATTTATCTGAAAATTTTAATTTGAATACACCCAAGTCATATGCGTAGAATATTCATGTAAAAATTACCTTCTTAGCTTTATTACACTTTGTAAAAAAAATCCACCATTAATTATTTGCCGAAGATACGTTTTGAGACCCGTTCAAAACAATGTTTTTTTTGTTACAGGAGGGCACTTTATAAATGCTCGTATATGGAGTATGTGGCTGACACTGGGATGCATCGATTTGATATGGATCATTCTAATTTCTAAATGGAGTATGATTATAATTTCAGGCACGATCATTAATCACTTATGGATTGCTTCTAGCAGCTAGTCGCGGTCAAGCATACGACGAAATGCTCTCATTTATTCTCCATCCGTATCTGGAGGACGCGGGCCGGTGGCCCAACCCAGAGCCGATGGATCGTCGTACGCCATTACTGCATCGGTTCTCGTGCATGCATGCATGGGGCTTTAAGGCGGTGTCAGTGACAGTGCCATGGCAGTGTCAGTGAGTGTACCACTGTACCTGGAGGAGGCGCTTGGCGAGGTCGATGGCGATGATGCCGGCGCTGCAGCCCATGCCGCTGAGGTTGTGGGCGACGAGGTCGGGGCGGAGGCGGTAGCGGTGGGCGATGAGGGAGGTGAAGGAGGGGGTGGGGCTGAGCAGGCTGGAGTTGAAGATGAGCACGCCGACGTCGGCCGGCGCGACGGCCGCCTTGCGGAGGACCTCGTCGACGACGCCGAAGATGACGGCGTCGGACTCCAACCTGGCCGTGTGGAGGCACATGTCCACGGGCATGCTGATGAGCGACATCGGGAAGTGGGTGGCCTCCCCGAGCCCCGACCGCTCCAGCATCCGCTTCTGGAACGCCATGCTCTCCTCGCTGAACCGCCCGCACCGCCCGAAGTGCGCGATCGTCTTCGCCCGCGACGCCTCGTGCGCCGCCGCCGCCTTGAACCCGGCCAGCTCCACCAGGTACACCGGCCGCGGCCGCCACGCCGCGTACGCCCAGCACGCCGCCGCCGCCGCCCAGCACGCCCAGCAAGCCGCCGCCGCCCTCTCCGGCGTCACCACCGCCCACAGCCGCGGCGCCGCCGCCACCACCACCACCGCCACCGCCACCATGTGCTTCAGCGTCGACCTCAGCACCTCCCTATCCATCTCTCTCTCCTCACCCTCGCCCTCTCTCTCTCTCTAGGATTATATGCCAGGCAAGGCAAAGGAGGAAGGAGAGGAGGCCGGGTATGACTGTATGGGGGAGTAAGCAATGGCGGGAGTGGATTTATAGGGTTTTGAAGAGAGGCAGGGCCGGGCCGGGCGGAGGAGCTAATGCGAAGCTGGTGGCTAGCTGATGAGGAGGCAGTACGTAGCTGTTAATGCATTGACAACTGTGGTGTGTGCTGCTCTGCATCTGCATGTACACACTACACAGTACACACACAGGCACACTGGCCTGCTCCATATATTCTTATATACTCATAATACGCATGTAATGCAGTGAACTTGCATGTGTGCAATGTATACAGGCATGGGTACACAATACGAGTAATTATTACTGTATATTAGTAGGGCATATATGCATGCAGTCAAAGTGAGTGAGTAGTTGGCACTGAATTGATTGCTCAGTAAAAAAGTGGTCGCACGTACCACTATGGATACATTGGTGAATTCACCTCTGTCCTTTACTTCCATCCGCACTGCTGATATTGATCATGCTAGCTGATCTTGCTCTTCCATGTTTTGCAAATGGCCATCGTCGCTTTCGGCAATTGCAGCTCGTGCCTCGTCATTTCCATTTGTCCAGAGAGAGAGAGAGAGTTCACCTTTCGATTAGAGAGAGAGAGAGAGAGTGTGTGTGTGTGTGTGTGTGTGTGTGTGTGTGTGTTCACCTTTCGATCTTAGCCATTGGATGAGAGGCTTGCAGGGACCAGATTAATACGCATATGAAGGCCGTGCCGTACTACACAAAGTGGACATGACATCACACTCAAGTCTAGCTCACCCTTGTTGGACCTTCAAGCTGGGGTGAGCACCCTTGTTCGATCTTCAAGGTTGAGCCGGTATTTTGGACTGTGGATGGAGTACGTACCAATGGGCAATGGCACATGCACCCACCCGGGGCACCACGTCTTCAATGAGAGATCAGCTGCAGACTTTGCAGCCCTCGCAGGCCACGCTAAGGCGAGGCTGGCTAGCTAGCTGCACATTAACGTACTCTCTGGAGGAGTGGCGGCACGAGTTGCTAAGAAGAAATAAATGGGTGGGCATCGACTAGTACGTTCTTTGTGGAGCGTACGTATGAGTGGACACTGGACAGTGGAGTATGAGTGGTACTCCTACTCCCATTATTTTTTTTTAAGGCGTATTTTGTTTCATGAGAACAAGGCTTTGATCAACAATTACTTCATTAATATGTCATTTATGTGATACAAAATCATACTCATATGTAACTACTTTTGAATACAAATCCACCAGTATCAAAATCATACTCATATGTAACTACTTTTGAATACAAATCTACCGGTATCAATCTTGTGTCATAAAAGTTATATATTAATGGAGTAATTGTTGGTTAAACCTTTGTCCTAACGAAACAAAATACGTCTTATAAAAAAATCGAAGGAAGTATATCCACTAACTG
>SPJY01036230.1:968191-997219 GCA_005191435.1 Raddia distichophylla | reverse complement strand
AGAGAGAGAGAGAGAGAGAGAGAGAGAGAGAGAGAGAGAGTGTTCACCTTTCGATCTTAGCCATTGGATGAGAGGATTGCAGGGACCAGATTACGCGTATGAAGGCCGTGCAGTACTGCACAAAGTGGACACGACATCACACTCGAGTCTAGCTCACCCTTGTTGGACCTTCGAGGGTGAGTACCCTTGTTCGATCTTCAAGGTTGAGCCGGTATTTTCGACTGTGGATGGAGTACGTACCAATGGGCAATGGCACATGCACCCACCCGGGGCACCACGTCTTCAATGAGAGATCAGGCGAGCCTAGCTAGCTAGCTGCACATTAACGTACTCTCTGGAGGAGTGGAGGCACGAGTTGCTAAGAAGAAATATATAAATGTGTGGGCATCGACTAGTACGTTCTTTGTGGACCGTACATATGAGTGGACACTAGTGCTGGGAGAATGGGTCGGACCAGATGGGTTGGCACGGGCATGACCCGAAAAAACAGGCCCGCAGCCCGGCACGGCACAGAATTTGATGGGCCAGGCCGGCACGGTCCGAAATGTCGTGCTGGGCTGGGCCTGAAAACCAGGCACGACGTGCCGCCTAGCCCAGCCCGTACAGTCGGGCCGTGCTTGGGCCAGCCCAGCCCGAAATGAGGCATAAGTCAGCATTTTATATTTTTCGTAGTCTTCTATTGCTTGGATGAATTTCTGTTCAATACAAAAGTTGTAGATAATGTTGATACGCATCTTTTTCATGTAGACAAGTTATTCATTTGAGTAATGTATGAATTTATAAAAAATATTTTTTGTCGCTGCCAGCTTTCGGGCCGACGGCACCGTCCTCGGTAATTCACAATTTTCGAGATCTTATGTTCCTCGGATGAATTTAGGTTCAACACGAAAGTTGTAGCTAATTTTGAGACGCATCTTTTTTGTATAAACAACCTTTTCATTTGAGCAACGTATGAATTTCTAAAAAATATTTTGCCTGCTGTTTTGTTACTCGTGCTGTGCTCGCGCCGGCACGGCCCAAGCCGGCTCGCCGTACTTTTGGGCTGTGCCGGGCCTACATTTTGGCACTCTGTGCCAACCGGTCACGGCCCGAAGTGCTTACCGAGCCGTACTGACCCGTTTTGCACCAGCCCGAGGCACGACAAGCCCGGGCCGGGCCGGCACGGCACGGCCTAACTCCCACCACTAGTGGACACTAGACAGTATTAAGATAATGCTCGAGTAATTAGTTTGAGTTAGTGCAGCAGCAGTGCATGTGTGCGTTACTCATGTAATTAGAGTGTTGTAACTTAAGGTTTAATTAGGATGTTACACCTTCTGTAATGTACAGCTCAAGTGTTATATAAAGAGATGCAGCGGCTCCTCAATTGAGGGAAGCACAAACCAATTATTATTGTTTTGTTAATATGGTATCGAGCCAGACCTGCACACCTCGTGAATCTGCCGACGCCATGGCTGGAAGCTCTGCTGCTGGCGGTGCTGCACCTGTTGGCCCGGGTTTTAATCACCTTGTGACCATCAAGCTTTCACAGGGAAACCATCTCCTATGGAAGGCACAACTGTTGCCCTATCTTCTAGGTCAGCAGTTACTTGGCTTCGTCGACGGCTCCACCAAGGCGCCGCCAGCCACTGTCAAGGAGACCAATGCTAAGGGTGAAGAGGTGGATGCTCCCAATCCGAAGTATCGTCAATGGGTCCAACAGGACCAGATGGTGCTTGGCACCATACTCTCTACGCTGGAAGCAGATGTGCTCGGAAGAGTAGTGTTTCTGGAAATGGCGGCCGAAGTTTGGGGTGCGTTGGAACGTATGTATTCCTTGCAGTCCCGGGCACGTGTGATCCAACTCCGGCGACAACTCTCCACTGCTCGGAAGGGATCTTCAACAATGGCGGACTACTTCAGCAAGGTGAAGAGCTATGATGATGCTTTCGCCGCAGCTGGTCATCCAATTGAAGAGGAAGACATCGCCATCTACATGCTATCAGGACTCGACTCCGACCATGATCCTTTGGTGACCTCGGTCACCACACAACCTGGGGCGCTCAACCTTAGTGACCTCTATGCTCATATGTTAAACTATGAGCAACGTCTGTAGAGTCATCACATCTCTATTGACACCACTGGAGCTGCAGCCAACAACGTCTTCCGTGGAGGAGGCGGTGGAGGCCAAGGGCGCGGTGGAGACTCCCGTGGCCTCAGCCGCGGGCGTGGAGGACAAGGCGGACGTGGCAACAACAACGACGACAGGAACCAGAACCGGCCGTTCTGCCAAGTCTGCAACAAGCCAGGCCATACCGCTCTGCGTTGCTGGAACCGGTTCAACCCTGCTTTTCAGGAGGAAGAACTAGGGAAGACAGCAGTGCTCGCAAGCGCGGGCTACTCCGTTGATCCTATCTGGTATACGTGTCGACGGTTGGGATATCGGTCCCAAGTCAACTAAGATTCTTTAGAAGGGGAGATAGAAGACACTGCCGAGCAAGGCAAACAGCAATCAACGAGCAGCGAACAGACACAACGTTTTTATCCTGGTTCAGGCCTCTCCGGGGAGATAATAGCCCTACGTCCAGTGCTTCGTTATATGAAAAAGAATTACAGGGAAGAACTCGACGAGACGAACAGGTCTCGGCAAGATTATGGGTATACAAGAAGTATTCGATCCACTCAAATCTGGCTAATTCTCTTCGCCTACCTCCCCACATGCCGTAGGGGCCTGCTTTATATAGTGCTGAACAACCGACCTACCGGGGAATAATCGGGCCGGGCTGGCCACGAGGACGTAACGGACTCGTACACATGCCAAATATATCCTGAGGTAGATAAGGTATATCTCCAATTCTTGGGGATCACGATGTCTGCTCCAATCCGGGAAACCTTCGTCCGGGTCTTCACGTAGCCGTGCAGAACTATGTTCGAGTCGGACTCGAACAAGAAGTCTAGGCCACCACGCACCATGCCAACCAGGAAGCTGTTCGCCTGGATGCACATGGGCCTGAATAAAGCCCTCTAGGGAGCAGGCCCTAGGAGGCTGTTCGGTTAGGCCGTCAGGGAGTGGGCCATGGCAATGGGCCGTGATTTTATCCCCGACAGCTAGCCCCCGAGACTCAAGTGGGAGTTCTCACTAGAGTGGGGTCTTCCTCTTGAGACTCAAGTCACAAAGAGGGTAATTTTTCTACTACAAAGATGTGCAACAGGACACCGAACAGGTTATGGTTCAACTGAACAAGTTTTGTTCGGGACCGAACAAACCCTGCTCAGCGCCGAGCAACTCTGTTGCGTCGAACAAGGAACAACATCTGTCCGAGCAGAGCACCCAGCCCTCAATGCAGAAATTGAAAACAGTAGTCGTCGGCAGATTCCAACGGTAACTTTCGCTGCGCAGTCGAAACGGGCGACCGATTTTACTAGACGTTGCAGTAAAAAACTAGACGTTGCAGTAAAAAACTAGCCGTTTTGTGTCAAAAAACTATTGCAAAGCTGTTCGGACTAGGGCTATAAAGAGCACCCAAGCTGCCCGCGGCTTGCCACTTCCGTTCTCGCGCGCCTTTCCTTCCCAAGCCCTATTCCAACAGCGCTAGCATCAAACAGCCTCAACCCACCTCCAAAGCTGCTCGCCAAACCTAGGGATCGCTATGGCCAAGTTCGCGGGCAGTAGCATGACCGAGGAAGACATAAAAACTTTGGAGGCAGAGGGACACGTCGACGCCGGCAGCTAGAGGCTGCCCGAGGAGGAGGAGACGCCGAAGCCGCTCGAAGACGAGTTCGTCAACTTCGAGCTCTTCGCATTGTTTGGGTTGAGGTCTCCTAAAAGTGATTTCGTGGAGGCCCTTCTGAACGCCAGCGGGCTGAAGGTTGCGAATCTCAACCCCAACTCATTCCTCCAGATGGCCGTCTTCGCACACCTGTGCGAGGGCTATCTGGGCGCTGATCCGTCGGTGGGGCTGTTCCTCCATTACTACGCAGTAACGAGGAGCAGCTCCGCCGCTTCTTGGGCTGGGGTGCTACTACCTCAAGCTCCGGGCAACTGCCGACGACGTGCCGTACCCTGGTCCACCACTGCTCGACTCGATGGGAGCGTGGTGGATGAGGTGGTTCTACACCTAACGGAGCGGCGACAGCAAGCTCTCCTTCAACGAACAAGCGTCGGCGAAGGGAACGCAGATGCCACGGCCGGAACCGACCAACGAAAAGTGGTACCTGACCCGGAAGATCGCCTCCCTCGTGGGCCTCGGGCTCACGGGCAGAGAGATTATCCGGGACTTCGTGGCGAACAGAATCTGTCCGCTACGGAGGAGGTCCTACCCATTCTACAAGATAGAAGATTGGGAGGACATCACCATGGAGAGCTCGGTTAAGTTCCTCAAACGCTCACCCTTTTTTGGTGATTCATCCGAACAGGGACTAAGCACTTTTTCTGTTCGGGCAGTGAAACCTACCGACGCATGGGTGGCCGAGCAGGTCGACGCCATGCTGAAGGCCGCCAAGAAGGACACCGAGGTGACGGGAGTGGTGGCCTATACATGCCCAAGGAACGTGCTTGTCCGCTCATCAGAGGTAACAAATGCAGAACCCCCAACTGAGTTGCTAGACTTACACGGTTATGGCATGCTCACATTCGCCTCCAAATACGCAGGACGGGCAGTTGATCATCGGCGGGATCGTCGATGAGTTCACAGAGTCTGATGAGGGAGCGGGGAAGGGCAAGGCCAAGGTGGCCGCTGGGCCGACGCAGAGCTTGCCGCGCCGTAGCGGCCGCCAACCGCCTCCTAAGCCCCCTGCGGCATCGATCGACGCCGAGCAGACCAAGCGCGCGCACGGTCAGCCATGGGGCGAACGTCCAAGCTCCTCCCTCCTCACCGAGCAAAGCGACGAGGAGGTACGGAACTTGACCCAATGGCTAAAGCACTATGCACGGGCTCACCCGGGCCATATGGAATGGCTGCAACAGATCGCCGAGCAGAGGAGGCTCGAGGAGGAGGTCGCGCGCAAGAAGGCCCTCCTTGCATTGCGCAAAAAGAGCGCTCAGCTCAGTAAGGAGCTGAGTTTGTCGCTGCGGGCGCCCGGAGGCCAAGGCGAATCAGAAGCCGAGGAACCGCCGAGCAAGAAGCGGAAGCTCCGTCGTGGAGCAAAGAAGAAGATTAGGCTTCCCGCGGATGGCATGGCAGGTATGCAATGGTGAGGCTCTCCCCTTTACATTCTACCGAACCGCTTAGGTCTTAACGCATTGTGAGCATCGTTGAGCCCTAATTTTTATTAGTGGCATTGATGTCAAATTAATTTATATTTAGTGCTAGGGGGTTTTTGGATTTCTCGGAACCCTAGCGAAGACTCGGCATTTTTGCAAAACCCTAATTTGAAGCAACAACAAATTTGTGAGCTGCTCCGAGGTTTCAAGTGCGTGATCGGGCGAGAGAAGAGGTCACGTATAGATTAGGAGTAGTTATGTTTTATTTTCTGTTTTTCGTCGGATTTCAAAAGGGGTTTGAATATCTCGGATCTTGCCGGATCTTTGCGAATTCTCGAAAACTCGGTTTTCGTAGTCCACCTCTTCTAAAAATACCCAAATATATTCTTGTGAGATTTGTAGAGAGAGAGAAACCCACCTAAGTTTCCCCACACATTCCAGCACGAAATTTCCCTTTATCGGACGGCGTCTGGGAATAGCCGGACACCGTCCGATCAGCAAAATGAGCAAACAGTACACACTGTCGGACGGCGTCCGGTAGTTACCGGACGGCGTTCGATCAGGTTAAAAACTGAGTCCCTACTCTGGTCGGACGGCGTCTGGGCGCAGTCCGGTGAGACATTTTCCAATGCACTCTCACTGTCGGACGGCGTCCGGTGGGGACCGGACGGTGTCCGATAAACCTAATTTTTGTGAACAGTCGCCTCTGTCGGACGGCGTCCGGTGCCCGTCGGACGGTGTCCGGTGGAGGCTAACGGCTAGTTCTTTTGTCCTCTTCCGAGGGGCAACGGCTAGTTTTGCTCTAGGGGCTATAAATACCTACCTAGTGGCTGGCTACTTGAGGTTTGCTGCTCCATTTCACCTACCACATTCATAGCTCATCAATTAGGTGTTCTAGAGCCATTCCTCCACCCACAAATCATCCAAAGCCACAAATCATACCACCCCAATACCGAGCTTCATGGAAGTCCTTCGATCCGGCATGATCGGGGCATTTCGGGCTTGTTACTTTTGAAGACGGCATCCTTCGTGGAGGCGTGGGCTTGGGAGTAGGCCTTGGCGTGTGGCTACTCTCGAGTCGGTGTACGGGTGACGGAGTCCACCTCGCCGGAGTGGCGGAACGACTACCGGGGAGTAAGTGAGGCGTTAGGCTCGGGAGCGAGCCGGTCCTTGTGCGCAAGGGGTAGCCTCAACGGAGAGTAGGAGTTGCGGCTCCGAACTTCGGTGAAACAAATTCCGTGTCGCTCTCTCTCATTTACTTTCCGCACTTACTTTCATCGCATTGCTTGTGATCATTTGAATGCCATGTCGTAGTTGCATTGTGATTTATTTATCGTTTCCGCTTACTTGACTTGCAACTAGGATTGGGTCATTCTTAACATGATGCTTAATTGAGAATAATCAAAAGAAAATTAAAATTGCCTATTCACCCCCCCTCTAGGCCTTAGGATCCTCTTTCAGACTGCCAACACCGCTCTGCTTGTGCTAGGTTGGAACTGGGGATTGAATGGGGCAGTGGCGCCGCAGGGGCCCAGTTGTGGCCGTTTGGCGTGTGACGCGGAGGCGGGCAAGGGGCCGGCGTCTTGGGAGGCTCCGAGTGGTCTGGCACGGTGGAATCGACCACCTGCTGCAGCGACAACGATGAGTGAAGATATATAAGCAACTAGGGTTCCAGTTTTGCACATGTGCTGGGGAAAATGTGCTACCGTCAGGTGGATCTGGGGCAATTTTGCAGTGGCTTTGGGATCGATTTTGTGTTGAAGTTGACGATTTCAGGGTCGTCGGTGGCCTATTGCTCTGGATTTTGATTTGGCACAGGTGAGCTTCGTCTATTAGGGCAGTCTGGTTTCATTTTGGGGAAAATTGGATTTTTGCCCCAAAGTTGACGCGCCTTTGTCTTTTTGCCTAAAGTTGCTCTGCCTTGGTATTTTTGCCCTGTATAGACTAGGTGGGGATTGTTTTGCCCACAGGGGGTTTTCTAAAAATTTGATTTGTTGCAGAGGTTAACTCCCCGGCACCGGCGCGCTGCGACGAGGAGGACGGGACGAGGCCGACGAAACTGAGGAGGTTCATCAGCGAGGAGTGTGCCATCTGCTACGATGTTCTGGAGAGCGACGTCGCAGCGTGGCCCAGTTGCTCGCACGACTTCCATGGCGGTTGCTTGAAGCAGCTCCTTGTCAAGGGGATTCAGAGCTGCCCTATGTGCAGTACTCTCTCACAGAATTACTTGTATTAGCTGTATATTATCTGTTATGTAAACCTTCATTGTATCAAACTATGAGATGGTGTGATTTATGTAAACCTTCATTATATATTATCTGTGTTGCCACTGAAGACAAGTGCACTCATATGTATGCGCTTTCACTACATGTCTAATATCATTCTTGCTAGTGTCTATGACTTCAACACTCCAATCACTAGATGCATCTAGATGAAGATGGCATAGACCTCTTGACTGCACATTCAACTGTTGGATGATAGCCGAGAGTATTTTACCTTGTAGCCTTGCTCCAATAGCTCTCCTCTTCCTAAAGAGCCCCATGACCTTCACTCTCAGCTTGTCAACTAGTGTAACAATAGGCAGATTCCTTTACATCCCTTATCCAACTATTGAAGGATTCAGCAAGGTTGTTATTTATGTAGTCACATTTGATCTTTGGATTAAAATAACTCCTAAAAAAGCACAAAATGATAATAAGTGTTTGTAACATAAAGATGTTATTTATGTAGTCACATTTGATCTCTGAATTGAAATAACTCCTAAAAAAGCGCAAAATGATAATAAGTGTTTATAATATAAATTTAATTAATGGAAAAAACAATAAAAAAAAACCTCACCTCATCCATAGCAAATTATGGTGGTCCTGAAGGTACTTGGTTACTGTAGGATTAGCTGCAAATACCTTACTAAGGTGTTTGACAAATACCTCTTTGCGATATGCTCTTGCAGCTGGCCACATGTTGTTTTTTATGTCACCATAAAATTTTTAACAAAATTAGCCATAAGATGATTAAAGCACTCTCTTTGCTCAGCTTGAGGAAAAACATGTTTCACCGCATTCTCCAAACCCTTGCAAGCATCGGTGCACACAGCTAATACGGGAGGATTACCTATAGCCTTTTTTACTTGCTCCATAAAATTTTTTGGCATCTAATTTCTCTTTGCTACATGACCCGCCACCTTGGTGCACTCTGCTTTCTCTGAAATTGTGGGTGTAGGGGGGAAGGATACCTGCGGCTGCGTGCTGTTCTGTGCCAATTGCGGTGGCCTTGGGGGCGGCACCATCACACCGGCTTCTCTCCGCCCAAGGATCTCCAGTGTTGACGGTGCCACACAAACTCCCACTGCTGGCCTCAGCGCCATTTCCATTTGAATCTTACCCAAAGTTCCCATATCCAGATCTACCTTGCGTCTGCTCCAAGTTGTTTGACTGCTCATCTAGCTTCTTATCCACCGCCATCATCCGATCCCTCACATCTTGCAGTTCCTTCAATAGCAGGGTCGCCAACCGTGTCTCCAATTCATCCATCGCCGTCATGACTTGCCTAATCTGCACCGATTGCCTAGTCTAAGCCATGGTGTGTAGGGATCCTAGGCCAAGGGGGTGAATTGGTGGCTTTTCAAACTTTTAACACTTTTCTATTACTAAACCCACGCCAATGATCACCTTGTTTTGCAGGTTTCACAGTTAGGCACGCGGAAACACCTACACGATACTAGTAGCGAGAGCGGAGCCCTACCACAATTCTAGTCACGGCACGAGCGGAAGCGACTAGCACTAGCGATCAATAGTTCAAACCCAACTTCTTTCCACTCCTCGTGGCTCAAAGGCACACGGCACAGGCAGTCTCCAAATCAAGCGGAAAGTAGGGTTGACACGAGGGTTTGTTTGACCGATGTTCGGTGCACAACACATGCACACCTACTCACCGTTGAGCAAGGTCAAGCCGCGCACAACGTACATGTGCTAACGGACACCGCACACAACACATGCGCTAACGGGGACCCAGGACCCTCTCGTCCCTAATGCTCGAGTACTAGAAAGCCCTCACGTACACATGGAGAGGAAGCAGTCTTGTACAAAGGAGACGGCAATCCTCCACACATTGAACACCCCGTCACACCAACTCCACATGCGAAGCCGGCCCCCGCGCACGTCGGAGGACTTGAGCACACCAAGGACGCGTCCATGGAGAGCACCGGAAATGCCTTTCCGATGGACAAGGCCGAGCCTTGGGCTTGCTTGCGGTACGGTCGTCGCGGTACGAGCTTGACGATGTGGAACTCGGGTACGGCTTGACGTAGTCGTACGCGTGGTGAAGCCGCGGGCTCGCGAAGTCGTCGGAGAGCACGAGAGCACAACCGGAGCACGGCTCACCTCTTCTCGACCTTGGGCTAAGCGGATAGCACCAAGGGAGAGAGGGGAACTTGAAGGGGAACACCTAGGGCGAACTTGGGACAACACCGGGACAAGTACACACCCTTTTCCTCCCTATCCCCGA
The DNA here is from genome assembly GCA_005191435.1 of Raddia distichophylla. Taxonomy (NCBI): domain Eukaryota; kingdom Viridiplantae; phylum Streptophyta; class Magnoliopsida; order Poales; family Poaceae; genus Raddia; species Raddia distichophylla. Next base: position 987,534 of record SPJY01036230.1, on the reverse strand, counting down.
CAGAGCTCATGTGGAGTTGGCCATGGAAACTAGGGTTTGCTCAAGGGGAAACACCATGGACATGGGGGAAAGCCAAGAGAAACCAAGGGGAACACCTAGAACGGACCAAGGACGAGCTTACCTTCTTCCCTCTCTCTTCTCCCTCTCCAATCCGAGCTCTAGAGGTGGATGAAGCGGTTCACCAGACACACACTCTTTCTCTCTTCCTTCTCTCGCTCCTCGGATGATTTGGCTTAGGTTTCGTATAACTTCGTATAATGTATGCTATACGAAATTTTCCCTCTCAAATGGCTCTCTCAAGTCTCCTCTCAAGTGATCAGCTCATATTTATAGCCTACACCCCGAGCTAGGACAGGTGGACGCGTGGGATTAAATCCAGTTCAAACAGACGGCTCAGATGTGGTAAGTGGACTGGATCTACGAATTCACCGGACGCGTCCGGAGGGTCACCGGACGCGTCCGGTGATCTGGAGCCTGGCGGGCTCGCGCTCACCGGACGCGTCCGGTCACCCCAAATCGGCTCAGAATTTTGGCTAAGTCCTTGCGATGCCACCTTCTGGAAATCACCTCATCGGACGGCCCGGTGAGTCACCGAATGCGTTCGAAGATCGTGGGCTTGCTGGCTCTGATTTGCACACTCTCTGGATCTCCCTCCACCGGACCGTCCGGAGCTGGCCGGATGTGTCCAGTCCCCCGGTAACAGGGGTGCCAACCTAGCCCGAGTTGCCCTCTCTCTTCTCCTCTTTTCTAGCTCACTTAGCTTTCGATTCTAGGGTTTCTTAGGGACCATCTAGGCACTGTTTAGGGTTCCTTTAGCCACTTATCTCACCAATGGAACAAAGGGACCAAGGCATGGTCATGGTCACTTAGTGTTTGCCATGGTCACTAGTACTTGGCTTAGGCACTTGTGTTTGCCCTTGGACAAGTCTCTACCATGGCACATCTAGACTTAGCTCGACACTAGAGCTGAAGGCTTGTCACTAGGGATTAGGCTTGGCATAGCTTAGGCTTAGGCTATTGTGCTCCGGCGCATGTGCTCATCTTGACTTGATGCTTGAGGTCGATGAAGATGTTGCAAACGTAGACGTAGCAGGACCGGACGACTCACACAAGTAAAATAAGAAGAACTAATAAAAACACGAATTGTCCTTAGTCTTCGCGTCCTTGTCATCAATACCAAAATTACTATTAACGGGGCTTGACCTTACAAGGTGCTCTTTGTTCTCTTCGTTTTTAGTTAAATTAAGGGAGCAACCTAGTTCCAATCCTAACTACGACTTAAGACTAACAATTGCGAAAAGGAATCTATCCTAATAGCCGAAGCAAAGCGAAGAATAGCCGAGGCAACTTTAAGTAAATGCAAAATGTAAAGGGACAAGAGGCGAACCGATTTTTCAACGTGGTTTGGCGCAACGCACCTACTCCACGATGAGGAACTTCCCCAAAAGGAAGCCTGGACTCTCTCGTCCCATGCCCTCAAATCCACTCGGCGAGCTTTTTAGGGCGTGAGCCCAAGGCTTGCTCCCGACCCGCACACCGAGGACGGACGCTCGGAAGCTTTCCGTCACCCCGGCACCACCGAAGTGGTACCAACCTTCGCGGAGAAGGTATTTGTACAAGCAACTCGAACGGAGACTTGACGAAGCCTAGCGTCGACAAAGTCTTGGCTGCTTGGTAGCGTCCCGGCACCTTGGACGACGAGTCCAGCGCCCTGGAGGTGTAGACGATCACGGCTTCCGTCGGACTTCGACGGCGGCGAAGTGGAAGCACCCGGTCACGAGCCGGGAGACCTTACACCGGCAAGGGCTTCGTTGGTGAAGAGGAAGTAGTTGTATGGCAGTGAGGATGGCGGCGTAGACGAAACCGGTGAAGCCCGAACAAGTGGTGGTGAAGGTCTCAACTTCGGCGAGAGGAAGACCCAAAGAGCACTCAAGAACCAACTGGGGAACTCACCAACCACCGGAGAAACGGAGGGGAAACGCACCGGGAACCAAGGGGGAAGCCGTCTCCTTCCTCTCCCTGTCTCTCCCTCTCTTTTCTCTCTCTTCGCCTCACTTTCCAAGTCAAACCCTAGGTGGATGAAGCCATGGGCAAGGGGGAACCCAAGGGGAGGAGATCTCAAACACACAAGCCAAAGGGTGGGTGGGAATGAGCTCTCTCAAGTCTATCCTCTCAGCCACAAGCTCCTTATATAGCCCCCAGCCCGAGCAGGACACGTGTCACCCATCGGAGCAGACAGACATTCAGATGGGCGACCAGATTTAGATCGAGTCTACGCAGTCGAGACTCACAGGACGTGTCCGGTCCCTCACCGGATGTATCCGATGAACTGGACCGTACAACTGGACCCCGAGTGCAAGGCTTATAGAAAATGGCTCCTCCGGACGGTCCGGTCGGCACTGGACGCATTCGGTCGCCCATCGGACGCGTTCGGCGACTGGTCGGACGTGCTCGGTCATCCTGTTTTGGCTGCGGTTCACCAGACACACACTCTTTCTCTCTTCCTTCTCTCGCTCCTCGGATGATTTGGCTTAGGTTTGTTATGGATTTTTGTCGGCTTTTGGACTAGGATAGGATCGACCCAGATTTGGGCGGGAGTTTTCTAGCCAGATATTTTTCCGGGCGGACTTGGTGGCTACGAAAACTCTCGAACACGTGTAAAGGGACCTCGGATGCTTCCGGGCCCTTCCGGATGCCTTCCACCCTAAGCAACCACCTCGGACACCTAGCACTCTTGGTCTCTCTCGAACTGACTCAGAAGGAGGATATGACCGGAGACTCAAGTGCTGTTGGCGATTCTTATGCCCGACAGAATAAATCCGCAAGCGCACGGATATCGCTGTAGCCTTTCACCCTAGAGTATTCTGGGGTATCGAATCCACATGGAACAAGGAGTTACTAGCCTATAATTAATTTTATCTTGATGGGAGAGAGAACAGTTAGGAAGGTCGAGAGGGTCTTCTGGTCTAGGTCACACTGATCTAAAGGTAAACACTTAGTTCTATGCTGACTTTACTTACGTCGGAGCACGACAGGCCCGCTACCCGCCCACCTTCACTTAAGAAGCCTGGAGAGTTACGGTCACCCCCGAAGGGCCCTACGGAGCCAACCCTAATATGGTGGAATGTTACTAAGGATAGACAGGGCTGTCACCACCTGCTACCATCCACGACAGTCCGTTGGGACTAGGCATCAACCAAGGTAATTCCTATTCTAGACACCGCGTCTACACTAACAATTACTACTTTATTAGTGCACAAACTAAAGTATCCACAAAGGCAAAGTATATCTACCAGTTGCAAACATGGTTCTTAGTAAATAAACTAGCATTGAACTGAAAGTACTTTATAAATAAAAGAGCAGGGCTACTTGTATGGATCTAGGGCCGCGAGGGGGGTGAAGCGGTTGTTTTTGACCAAATTTTAAACTATTTTTGTTGTTTTTTTATTTTAGTCAAGTTAGGGAAGCCAAACCTAATTCAAACCTAACTAGTCTAAGTGCTAATCAAATTAATTACCGTAGAGCGCGGAAATGTAAACTAATCCTAACTAGCTAAAGCGACACGAAACATAGCCGAAGCAACCAATAGTAAAGAGCAAGAAAGTAAATAGGACAAGAGGCTCACCAATTTTTCAACGTGGTTCGGCGCAAAGCACCTACTCCACGATGAGGAACCTTCCCGAAAGGAAGCCGGAACTCTCTCGTCCCGTGCACTCAAATCCACTCGGCGAGCTTTTAGGGCGTGAGCCCAAGGTTTTCTCCCGACCCTCACACCGAGGTCGAATTCTTCCACAAGACGGAAGCTCTCCGACACCCCGGCACCACCGAAGCGGCGCCGACCTTTGCGAAGAAGGTATTTGTACACGTGACCCTCGAACGGAAGACCTTGACGTAGCCGGAGTCGCGGAGGTATTGATCACGCACGGCGTCCCGGCACCTTGGACGACGAACTGGCGCCCCGAAGATGTAGACGTACACGGCTTCCCTCGAACTTCGTTGGCGGCAAAGTGGAAGCACCTGGTTCCCAACCGAATGACCTTGCACCGGCAAGGGTTTCGTTGGTCTAGAGGTTGTAGAGGAAGTAGTCATACGGGCGGTGAAGACAAGATCGGTGAAGCTCGGGGACGGCATGGTGAAGTCTCAACTCCGGCAACAAGAACCCAAAGAGCACTCGAGAAGAACGACCAGGAGACTCACCAAACACCGACCAAACTTGGGGCAAACTCACGAGGAAGGAAGAGGGGCACCATTCTTTCCTTGCTCCTTCTCTCCCTCTCCTATCCTCTCCTCTCTTTCAAGCCCAAACCCTAGGTGGAGGTGGCCATTGGCAAAGGGGAACCCAAGGGGGAGAAGCTCTCAAGAACACACAAACAAAGGGGACAAATGAAATGAGTTCTCTTGAGTCTAACCCGCGGGCCTCAGCTCCTTATATAGGCCCCCACTCGAGACTGGACACGTGGCAGCCATCCGGGACCTCAAATTTGAATTTACGGCTGAGATGGCCCAATCTGTGAACTGACCGAACGCGTCCGGTGCCCAACGGACGCATCCGGTCCCTTCTGTGCTGGAGCCGGTGTGCTCCACCGGACGTGTCCAGTGCCCCTCCGGACGCGTCCGGTCCGTTGACCGTACACCACTTGAACCCGAGTGAGACCTTCTTGAAATCGACCACATCGGACGGTCCGGCGCCCACTGGACGTGTCCGGTCGCCCAGCGGACGTGTCCGGTCGGTGGCCGGACGCGTCCGGTCCCCTATGCCATCCTGCAGGCCCGCCGGCCAGTCTCTTCCTTTCTCCTCTCGCTCCCTCGGATGCTCAGCTCTGGTTGTTAGGCTATTTTGTCGGCTTTCGGACTCAGATAAGACCGACTAGGCTTGGGCGAGAGGTTTTCGCGCCGGATATTTTTTGAGTGGATTTGGCAGCTACGAAACCTACCCGGACACGTGTAAAGGCGCCTCGGATGCTTCCAGACCCTTTCGGTAGCTTTGACCCGAAGGGAACTACTTCCGGACACCTAGCACTCTCTCGGTCACTTCCGAACCTTCTCGACTCAGCTAGGAAGAGGATAGGGACGATGACTCGAGTGCTCGATGGGACCGACCTACCAAAGATTGAGACTCGCACCTGACGTGCTCGAGCCTCGACACGCATGCAACCAAAATCATTAAAAGAAATCTAAAAATAAAGTCCTTAATGTTGGTTGGCGTGGCACCAAATGCCAAAACCTAAACCCTAGGAGTCCTAGGTCTTACACTACAGTGTTACCAGACAGAAGGGGAGAACTTCACTCGAAGCTAATCTTGATTCCCGAGGTACAAGTAGAAGAGAGCCGGGGAGTCCGGCTCATCTCCAAAACTCTCACCTCACCTCTTTTCCTATTCTAATGACAATGTGGAACTATTTCCTTCTCTTCACCATGATTACAAATGAGCACCTAAGGCCCTTTTTATAGTGTGAGGAGGTCGAGTAGCACTCAAGGAAGTCCAAAGAATATTCCCCTCTTCCTTCTCTCTTCCCTCCATGTGGCATCCTAAACCGACGTTTAAAGTCGGTTTTTGATACCATGACCGACTTCCATGTATTCCTTGAGCCTTGCTTTACCTCTGGACCAAAGGATAATCCAAAGCGGCAAAAAAAGTGGGTCGGCCGGCCTAGGTCTGGGTCGGCCGGCCTAGTCTGGTCTGGCTCGCAATCTATAAAGAATGGAGCTAAGTGTTACCGAACATAAGAGCGAAGCTGAACTCGCACCCGAGTCAGCTCCGGAGCATAAGGTGGAAGAGAGCTGACACCTCCGGCGTCTCCCCAACACTCAACTCTCCTCTCTCCCTACTTCTACATTTCTAAGTGGACAGCTTCTACATTTCTAAGTGGACAACATAGAGCTGCTTTCTTCTCTTTCCCACTTCTCCATGATCACAAATGAGGGTGAACACCTCCTTTTATAGCGTGCAGGGCGAGTGAGCGAGTGCCCTGTGTTGGGACAAGTGTCATTCAACCCCCTCCGAAGGAGAATCCAAGGCGGCCCCGGGGGTAGGTCGGCCGGCCTAGTGGGTCGGCCGGCCAGGCTTCGATTGATCCCGGCCCTCCAAATCGCATGGGATACTCCTTGTGCAATGTAGATCATCTCCCTAGGTTGGTTTGGCAGTTGGAGACCGGTAGCATTGGGTTCCTTTAGAATCCTATGCATGTCTTATGAAATACTCCATGTTCTGGATCAAACCGACTTGCGTGGATGGTTGGGATGGCCTCTAGGTGTGTTGCTTGGCGTCTGGGGAAGAAAGGGAGGCAAATTGGCCAAAAGAATGGACCGGCACACCTGGCATGGGTCGGCCGGCCCAGGGTTTGGGTCCGGTCTGGTCCGTCATCTTCCGGAGCTCATTTCTTCCTCTTCCGAAGTCCAAATATGGTAAATTATGTGCGTTTCGATCGTCTCGACGAGCTCTTCATCATGGTGCAGTCCATTTTGTCATTTAATGACTTTTCAAAATATGTTTAGTTTAAACTTCACCTTTCGTCCGATTTGCATACGGCCGATAAATCGTCTTTCTGGTGTACGCCTGCAAAACATGAGACTACACCAAAACTCGTGGAACTCGTTAATGTTAGCCTTAATGTAATTTGAATCCTTTATTTTGTAGATATGTTGACGGTCAAAAGTATAAAATATTACAAATAAGGATCGTCAACACACCCCACACTAGATCTTTGCTCGTCCCCAGTAAAGGAATTGAAATATGAACTAGGAGTTAAAAGATTAAGGTGGGCTTCATGCACAACTTCTCAAGATGAATAGCTAGCATAAAGGTTATTCCAAAACGTTTCTCATACTTGTGTGAATACTATTCTAAAATGTTCCTCAAGACTTGTGGGTTTTTTTATGTGTCTACAGGTCTTACCTTTAGTAGTTGACAGATGGAACAACTTGATAAGAGGGAATATCTCATTCATAGGCCTACTCAGAGTTTTTATCCATTTTAGAAAAGAAATGCCCAGCTTATGATTATTCCTATAGTGATACTCTCAAATCACTCAAGAGGTGTTTATATTCCTCACCAAGGCCTATTGGCTGGCCGTACCTACTTATTACATTTTATGTGGAGCTCAATACACACACACACACACACACACATGAAGACTAGAATACTCCTAGGAGTATTATAACTAACGTGCTCCTACATTTAAAACGTGACACGTGTCCCTCTCCCTTCACCACAGGCCGCGTGCCCCCTCCCACCACACGCACAGTGCCATCCCCTCCAGAAATACAAGTACAAGGATGTGTGGTACTAATGAGTCCAACACATCGATCTTGTATTTTGGGAATAATGGTCTCCTCCTTAAAATCCACTTTTCAAATTTTTGTCCCCTTTTCAAAAGAGATAAAGGAGGCCTAAAGATATTTTTTTCTCTCCCTTTTTTCCTTCTCTCTCTCTCTCTCTCTCTCTCTCTCTCTCTCTTCTTTCAATATAGAAGGGAGACTTAGAATCATTAGTCTCTCTTCTCTCTCTGTTTCTCTGTCTCTCTGTCTCTCTCTGTCTCTCTGTCTCTCTCTGTCTCTTCCTTTTTTATATATAGAAGGCAGACCTATGATCAGTACAGTACTCCGCCTGTACAATACTATTAACATGTACAAATGTTGTATAGTGTTTTATAAGTAACAGCAAAGTGTGTAGATTAAGAATTGGGTCCTTATGCTGTTCTCATAATCTAACTCGACTGAAATCACTATAAAATTACCTGTGATTAGTAAAGCATCTTTATGTGATCTGTAAAGCATCTTTATGTTGCGTACAAATTTTTCATGGCATCTGCATTAAAGTATGGTATGACTATGTTAGGTAATCAGGAAAATATCTTTCTTTATGCACTTTGCTGCATTAGAAATATATTTTTTTATGCACTTGTCTGCTGGATTAGAAGTGTATGTTTTTCGAGAAAGATTGGTATCTATACATCTTTTGTAAGTTGCATAAAAGTATTGAAATCTTCGACGCATTAGAACGTGATCGTAAGCAATAATGCCTTTCATTTTTTCCCTACTTTACTATATAGTATGACTTACTTTTATATTGTGTATATGATGTATAGTATGACTTACTTTTACTTTTATATTGTGTATATAATTTTTTTCATGCTCTGTTTTTTGTTTTCTAACATTGATATCTTTTGCTTGTTTGGTTTAGTAAAGCTTCCTTCTATTATACAGTAACAACGTTCCATTAGGATTGGAAATTGTTTTTTGCATGTAAATTTATTTATATATGCCCTGTTTTCTGGGTTTCTGAAAAGTTCTTCCTATTGGTTGTTTGGGTTTAGTAAAACTTCTCAATGTTATGTAGTAATATCATTTCATCAGGGTTGTAAAGTAATCAATATTTGCTTCATTTAGGTTGTTACTGTTCTATTTCATATTTTTGTATGGTTGATGTGTGTTATTTTAGTTCTGCTTTTTGAACCAAGGTTGTCTTCATTTTATAGTACTCAACATGTATAGTATTTTTGCTAATTTACCTACAGTCATGAATAAACCTTTACTACTATGTATGTAATACTTTATTACTAGCTAGTGTACAATACACCGCTATTTTTACAGTACTTCGCCTGTATAGTACTTTTACTACTTAACTACAAGCATGAACAGAGCTTTGCTACTCTTTTGTGCAATACATTACTACAAGCTAGTGTACAGTACGCCGCTATGTACAATACTTCGGCTACACAGTATTTTTTACTACTTTACCTACAATCGTGAACAGAGCTTTACTACTCTGTGTGCATTACTTTACTACTAGCTAGCGTATACTACGTCGTTGTATAGTACGAGTACAGTACTCCGCCTGTATAGTACTTTTACTACTTTTACCTATACATACGTTGCAGTAAAGTGCCACGTACGAAATAGTAAAGTGATGCTTATGATTCTAGTAAAGCAAAATATTATATAGTAAGATCGATCTAGATTTGTTCATAAAAATGTTAGGAATATAATAGTGGAAACGGTTTTTGAATTCGATGTTTCAAAAAAAAATGGTTGAAAATGAAAAGGAAAACAACGTAATTTATGGTGGGCTAAATGTCTGACGTAAGCATATAGTATGTATACATTGCTATACACATATATTCACATGCAGCACAGTGGTACTGAGATACTATTTTATGCAGTATATTTGGTGCTCTGTAGTAAATAATTTTGATTATGTCTGTACACTACCACATACTATTACAGTAAAGCTCTAAATGCATACAACTTTTAGGCGACAACAGCAAGGGCAAAAACTACTCATACCAATGTAGTAAAATACTTCATGGGTATTTCGTAAAATACAACAAACTACTGCAGTAAAGTTCTAAACAGCAACACGACGAATTTCGAGGGATTGGGTGGAATTGTCCATGGAGTTTTGCAGTAAAGTACTACAATAGCATTGTGTAAACTACTTCATCATTTGTAGTAAATCAAGCTCCACTACAAACATGTTTTCCTCAAAACACAACATGAGCAGCATACCAGAAATTAGAGGAAAGCGCTAGTAAATTTGGGAAATTGGGGGGAATTGCTAGTAATCAGAACCTATAATACCTGCTCAATATCATCCACAACAATTTAGTTTGGGGAAGTGGGGGGTTGGATTTCTTGTTGTGGTAAAGGATCAACGACATCCCACGTAGAGCTGTACTGCTGCTCGTCGCCTGCATACTGCTCCAGTCGTACCTCGACATCGGTGAACTGCTGAAGCTGCATGTTGTCAACGGCGAGGCCCTCCATTCACTGCCCAGCAAGGCATACCGTGGAGAGCTCACGCTGCCTGTTGCCGTCGTCCACCCGACGGTCTCCGGCTAGCTCCCCGCGTTGGTCGCTGATGCCTGCCGTCCGACAAGCCGCCTCGTGTTCGATATGAGTAGTAAAGTTGTACGCATCATCTCGAGATTGGAAGATCATCCCAACACAAGGAACAAATTTCAAGTCCTGCACAACAATATCAATGATAAAAACAACAGTTCTACAACGATACTAGAAAAAAAGATACATACTAAACAATTATACATACTATAGTAAAGCACATTCAGTATATGCACAAACTACTGCATAGAATATGTAATCAATCATATTTAGTACATATGCAACATAATTAAAAAAACATGTAGTAAAACACATCAGGCATGTGTGAAAAACATCTACATACTATTGTAGTAAAGATATATGTGCATTCAAATTTGATAGCACAGCATACAGGAGGGTGGAATTGGGGAAATTTTGAGTAAACTGTTCTTCAGCAAGCTAGCTCTTCGGAAGGTAGGCTTTAATTACCATACAACAAAAAAAATAGTATACGATCTCTGCATATAGATCTGTCTACCCCACCTAAAAAAAATTCATTATGATACATGTACAACACAATCGAAGTGAAAACAAAACAATAGTAGTATATGAAACAAAAATCCTTGAATAATTAACCAGCTAACTAATTAACCTGCTCTAGCTACCAATTAATATCAACTCGATCCTTTTCCGAGCTTAGACCATGCTGATGCATGCGTGCATTCCGCTGGATCGATGGATCGATCTATCGCAGGAACGGCTACAGATCCACGGCCATGAACGTGATGTCGTCCCTGCTCCCCCGGCTGCGCGCCATGGCCACAGCTCCTTGCACGACTCCATGGACACGTCGCCGCCGCCGCCGCTTCGGGAGAAGACGACATCGACGGCCTCCTGGTTGGAGACCTTGCTCCAGAGGCCATCGGAGGCGAGGACGAGGAAGCGGCAGTCGCTGGTGAGCCTGTGCCGGCTGATCTCCGGCTCGTAGGTCACCCACGGCTTCATGTCGGTGTCGCCGAACGCGCGCGACACGGCCAGGCAGCCCTGCACGCGCCACACGTCGCCGCCGCCGCAGCTCACATACCCGCCCTGCACGTACACGCACTCCCCGCTACACCGCCCTGTGCGCTGGCTCCCCGCTACGCTGCCCGTGAGCCGCCCCGCCACCCGTCCCCTGCCTCCCGCGTAGCCCCACCTCGCGTCGCCGTCGCGCTTCGCGTGCCCGGGGACAAATGACGAATGGGTGAGTTGTGGGGAAGGGGAGATGGGATGGTGGAAAAGGTGGGTGTATTATAGTTATAATACTCTCAGGAGCAACGTATCTGTACTCTATATATATATATGTGTGTGTGTGTGTATGAAAGGAACCCCCTAAGGGCTCGTTTGGGGGACCGGGGTAAAAAACCTGTGAAAATAATCCCCACGGGGTTTTTATGGTTATTTCAATTTTCCCTGGCCCGCTCCCCACCCCAATTCCCGTCTCTGCAGCAAGAAAAATCCCCACGCAACGCACGCCGCATTCTCTCTATCTCTCTCTCCTCGATCCACTCCATGGCGCAACTAGCGGTACACCCTCGTCGTTGGCGAGAGCCCAACCACGTCGCCCTCCAGGTGCCCCATCCCCGTCGGCCTCCTCCTCCTGCTTCATTGAGCGCCGGCGGCGCCGCCGCCTCCTTGGAGCTCCGCCGCCGCCACCGCCTGCTCGGAGCGCCGCCGCGGCCGCCGCCTCCTCAAAGCTCCGCCGCCGCCACCGCCTGCTCGGAGCGCCGCCGTGGCCACGGCCTCCTCGGAGAGCCTCTGTAGCCACCGTGCTTGGGAAGAATAGAGAGAGAGTGGACAGAGTTGAGAGGAGACGGGGATTTTTTTTCGAGTGAGATGGCGTTGATTTATTTCCCCGGGATTTCACGGGAATGGGGTGGGATTTCACGGGGGCTTGGTTCTACCAAATGGTTCTGAAAGTTTCCTTGAGGGATTAAGCCGCGTGGGAATTATTCCCGGTTTTTGGTAGGGATCCCGCGAGGATTCTTGTTTCCAAATGATCCCTAATTGGGTGTGGCTTCACCCAATCTCTCTCTCTACATGGTATTAGAGGCAACGATCTAGGGTTACCTCTTTTTTTCCCCGGCCGCCACCCCTACACGCCTCCCTTGTGCCGCCGCCGCCGCCGCGCGCTCCATGCCTCCACCCTACTGGGCCGAGGCCCAAGCTGCGGCAACATACTTGCTAAACCGTCGACCCTCTTCATTGGTGAACAACTCGATTCCCTATGAGTTGTTACATCGTGAGCTGTCCGACTATGAGCGTCTTCGAGTCTTTGGTTGTTTGTGCTATCCTAACCTCAGTGTCACTGCCGCTCATAAACTAGCTCCTCGATCCACCGCTTGTGTTTTTCTAGGCTATCCGACATCCCATAGGGGCTATAGGTGTCTCGATCTCAACACACACCGTGTCATCATCTCACGTCATGTAGTGTTTGTTGAGTCGTCATTCCCTTTTGCGACGTCCTCATCCCCACTTGCACCTAGCACAGCCTTGATTTCCTTGACGAGCCTGCTTTTCCTATCATGATACTCGCGGTAGCTCCTTCCATCCGGGGCGTCGAGCAGCCGTGACCCTCCATGGTGGCTCCGTCCCATCTGGACGTTGAGCAGCCGTGTCTTCCAGTGGTCACTCCGTCCTCTCTGGACGTTGAGCAACCGTGCCATGCTGTTCCACTACTTCAATCCGCGGGTGGGACGATCGACGCCTCCAGCGCCTCGTCACCGCACCCCGTCCAGGCCTCATCCTCAGTAGGCCCGGGCGGGCAGGGCACGGCTGGTACGAGCGGACTTGCTGCGTCCCACACCACGTCCTGCCCAGACATCGTCTACGGTCGCCGTCCCCTGCCTGCTCACGTGCATGGTCCCATACGGCCGCCACCTCGCCTTGGCGCTCGACTAGCTCCTGTGCGTCAAGACCGCGCCCAACCCCAACCCTCACTGCATCCAATGGTGACAAGGGCGAGGACTGGGACTCTTCGGCAGGTTACTCGAATGAATCTCTCCGCCACTCATGCAGCAATCTCGCCTATCCTGTCGAACTACCGCAGCGCGCTGGCTGATCCTAACTGGCGTGCTACTATGGTCGACGAGTTTCAGGCCTTACTGGCCAACGGTACCTGCCACCTGGCGTCTGGTTCCTCAACCCCCTGGTGCCAATGTTGTGACAGGCAAGTGGATTTTCAAGCATAAGTTTCACTCCGACGGTACACTTGCTAGCCACAAGGCACGATGGGTGGTTGGGGATTCTCGTAGCAGCCAGGTGTTGATTACGACGAGACTTTCAGTCCGGTTGTCAAGCCCTCGACAATCTGGGTTGTCCTCAGCATTGCCATGTCACGAGCCTGGCCGAATCGCCAGCTGGATGTGAAAAATGTGTTCCTCAATGGCGACCTGGAGGAGAGAGTCTACTGCCAACAACCACTGGCTTCATCGACCCCTCTGCTCCTAACTTTGTTTGTCTATTACAGAAATCTTTATATGGTTTAAAGCAGGCACCTCGGGCGTGGTACCAGCGGTTTGCGATGTACAACCGTCGCATTGGTTTCGTTCCATTGACATCTGACACGTCCCTTTTTGTTTACAATGACGATGACAGTGTCGCTTACCTGCTGCTCTACGTCGATAACATCATCCTGACGGCCTCTTCACCAGCCCTTCTACAGTGCATCACCGAGCGACTCCACTCCGAGTTTGCTATGACAGACCTCAGTGACCTACACCACTTCCTCGGCATCTCCGTCATGCGCTCCTCTGCCGGGCTCTTCACTCTGACGGTACACTTGCTCGCCACAAGGCACGATGGGTGGTTCGGGTATTCTCGCAGCAGCCAGGTGTCGACTACGACGAGACTTTCAGTCCGGTTGTCAAGCCCTCGACAATCTGAGTTGTCCTCAGCATTGCCACGTCACGAGCCTGGCCGATTCGCCAGCTGGACGTGAAAAATGCGTTCCTCAATGGCGACCTGGAGGAGACAGTCTACTGCCAACAATCGCCTGGCTTCATCGACCCCTTTGCTCCTCACTCTGTTTGTCTATTGCAGAAATCTTTATAAGGTTTCAAGCAGGCACCTCGGGCATGCTACCAGCGGTTTGCGACGTACATCCGTCACATTCGTTTTGTCCCATCGACATCCGACACGTCCAAATTTGTTTACAAAGACGGTGACAGTGTCGCTTACCTGCTGCTCTACGTCGATGACATCATGGCATCTCCGTCACGCGCTCCTCTGCTGGGTTCTTCCTGTCTCAATGACAGTATGCGATAGATGTTCTCCAACGTGCTGGCATGACCGAGTGTCACTCTACCACGACACCAGTTGACACTTGAGCCAAGCTCTCTGCCACCGACGGCCCCCCGGTTGCAGACCCCTCTGAGTACAGAAGCCTTGCCGGCGCCCTTCAGTACCTCACGCTAACTAGTCCCGACTTGGCGTATGCGGTCCAACAGGTTTTCCTCTTCATGCACGTTCCTCGCAAGCCTCACCTCGCGCTGATCAAGCGCATCCTGCGCTACGTGAAGGGCACTCTCTCCACCGGACTTCACATTGATGGTCCGGTTCAGTCCCTCACTGCGTATTCTGACGCGGGTTGGGCTGGCTGTCCTGACTCCAGGCGCTCTACCTCCAGCTATCGCGTCTTCCTCAGCGACAACCTGGTTTCGTGGTCCTCCAAGCGCCAGACGACTGATTCCCGCTCCAGCGCCGTGGCTGAATATCGAGCTGTCGCCGAGTGCTGTTGGCTACGCCAGTTACTTCAGGAGTTGCACACCCCGATTGCCTCTGCGACGGTTGTCTACTATGACAATGTTAGTGCCGTCTACATGACGGCAAACCCCGTCCATCACCGACGCATGAAGCACATCGAGATTGATAATCATTTCGTCCGCGAGAAGGTTGCCTTGGGACAAGCGCGTGTGCTCCACGTCCCTTCGTCTCATCAGTTTGCGGACATCATGACCAAAGGACTGCCTGTATAGTTATTCACTGATTTTAGGTCTAGTTTTTGCTTTCGAGATCCTCCCGCTACGACTGCGGGCGGGTGCTAAGGAATGTATTGCTAATACCTGTACATGTATTGACTTTTCCGAATACATGCACACCTTATATTTTGAAAAAAGAGGGAGTAATGAATGGTTGACATAATAGTGAAGAATTTTTTAACATTCTTTATTCAAACTAGCATATAAATTATATATTTTTTCAGAGAATTAACTAGCATATAAATTATAAAGGTGACCATATGTGATCACCATCTTTTGTAATGTTCCTTTCATATTAGCAAGATGATGACATCTCAAAACATGGAATGGTAAGTGAATACAATTCCATATTCCAGTGTAAAGTTAAGTGATCAATGACTGCTAATTATCAGGTTGACTGAAACAATAAGGATAGTAGCCATATGAGGGGGAGTTTTTTTACGCGCTCGCCCTCTACCTTAGACCATGCACGGTTGCATGAGCATGGCAAATGCTTCGGTTCCGGTACACATGAAATATTTCGGGTTTAAGTCTGGTACGAACGGCTGATGACTCTCGCGGCGTCTCCTGTGGTGACTCATGGGACGACGCGTGGTGAACCTAGTTCTGGGGTCGCTCATGGCGGCCGCGTGGTGGGCTTGCTGGACGAGTTTCCCTCTTTGCCCTCGTGCGAGAGCTCCTCTGGTACAGGTGCGCATTCCTTTCCGGATGTACCCTCGAGGGCGGATCTGCGCAAGGTTTTTGGGCATTTCTGGGAGGGGACACAAGTGTAAAACAATCCGCGAAGAGCTGTCACCTTGGATTGGTCAGGTTATGATTATTGGGATGGTTCCTCTTAACTTGCGGCAGTGCCTTCTGAGCTCCTCGCTGTTTTCATCATGGGGGACATGTAACAGCCGCAGAGAAGTTGGAAGGCCGCCCTTGGCAGCGAACGGATGACTGGGCAGCGCCCGATAGTTAGTTCCTGCAGAGAAGTTGGAAGGCAGTCTTTGGGCAGCGAACTGATGGCTGGGCAGCCCCAGATAGTTAGCTCCTGCAGAGAAGTTGGAAGGCAGTCTTTGGGCAGCGACTGGACGACCGGACAATGACCGATTCCAAATAATTTGAGGCTGGCAAGCCTACGGAGCCCAGCAGGGAGGCACTGCAGCTTATTGCACCACCCGATCCGAAGCTCCTGGAGAGAGGCGAGGTTACAAAGGGCCTCCTCTTGCTCCTCTGCGAAGCGTTCCATCTCCTCGTTCCATAGAAATGTTAATTTGTTAATTTGTAACAAGGACTCCTGCCACGTCATCTGTCCACAGCTCCTGCAGCCCGGGGACAGGGAGAGCCTCGGACCAACCGGCGAAGAAGTTGGGGGTCTCGTAGACAGTGAGGCTGAGGAGAGACCACAACCCCTCGCCTCTCACATCTCCGCAGCTTTTGATGAATAATTGGGTGAGAGCGGCGAGGTTGGAGAGAGTGGCCATGCCCTCCACGCCTTCAAGACGGAGGTCCTGCAGGGAGGCCGGGAAAGGGAAACCAGAAGAAGAGGTGGCCACAAACTTGGGGCAACCAGTTATATCCAGTGATCGCAGGGAGTGCAGACCTCGGAGCCCTTGTGAAGCCAGGCATAGCTCAGGGCAGTCCCAAATGCTCAACTCTTGTACTTGGGGAGGCAAGAGCAGTAGCCCTTCTGAAGCTAATGCTGCTGATGTTTCCTCCCCTTCTATCACTCCCAGCCCTGTAATCTTCTTGCTTATCTTCCGTGGTCGACTAGTTGAGCGACTCATAAACAGTGCCGGTCAATTTCAAGATATTATTTTTCGTGGTCCCTTTATATATAGAATGGCAATTACATTAATATCACTATCTTTTTCAGTTAGTGGTTCACGCCCAACTGAAGCTTCTGGTCAGCTTGGAGCAGAGCAATACCCAGCAATCAGAATGCAATTTGGATCTACTGCTGAGAATAGTCGTTCTAATGATCGGCATCCTGATAAATTGGTATGCACGTCCTGTTTATTAATGATGAGTAGTCCAACTTAACGTAACATTTGAATTTTTATGGCCTCTAGCTAATTTTATTTCAGAACATCACTTGGCTCGTACAGCCTTACACCTTTTAAACCTTATTATTAGAATTAAAAGGTATTCGTGGATTTTTAAGGTGCCTAATGTCTGGTTATAATCATTTCTCTTTTTACTGCTGAGACTGGGTACTTGCACTGATAATGCATTGCCTGTTAGAGTTAATCTTGTTGTTTTACGTGTTAAGTGCGTGTGTTAGTGATTTGTGAGAGAGGCATGGTGTGCATGCCTGTGTTAGTGTCTCTGTACGTGCAAGTAAGGCTTGTACGAGCTGGTGAGTGGTGAGCTATGCGAGTGAGTGACCACATGCAGGCTCCGAGTCTTCGGCGTGGTGCGGACTGCGGAGGCAACGTCAGTGGAGCGGTGAACGCGGCCGTCGTGTGGAGGCCGGGTCATGCGCGAGGACGTGCTCTCGTGGCCGGAAGAAGTGGAACGGCAAGGTGGAGACGTGCGCCCAGGAGGTGGTAAGACATGTGTGCGTGTGTGTGGCGCTTAAAAGCCAAGCCTGTGCGAGTGAGCAGGAGTGCGCAGCGAGCAGAGTATGTGTGCGTGTTTGTTCAGAGCAAGCAGAGTGGCTGTGTGTGAGTGGTCTGGTGCTTGTGTTCCTGCTTGTTTCTCTCCCACGAGTGACATAGAGAGAAGTCAGTAGGGGGTGCTGTGTGCGTCCAGTGTGTGGAGGAGAGGAGCTGGGCCAACAAGTGGTAGGCCCAGGCTCTCCCTCCTGGAGAGAACTCACTCATAGTTTTTCCTCTCTTAGAAACACACGCGAAGCACAATAAGAACACAAGTATTTGGCCGGCACAACACTGCCGTTTTCTCTCTTTTCTTCTTATTCACTGCGCTGATTAACTCTTGATTACATGAGCCTTTTATAGGCTAACACACACTGCCTCTCGGCCACACACGCACGCACGCACTCCGCATCTTCGGCCACTCGTCCACGATCTAATTAACCACCAGCTACCACATGCACTCCACTAACTGCATGCCAACTAGCCGGCTAACTAACTAGCTAATCTTCCTACACGCACAAACAACCACGATATGCATGCAACAACCCACGCCGGCCACGCGCCTCCACTAAGCAGCAGCTCGGATGACTCGGCCACGCACTCCTTTGCGGCCACACGCGTCCCTCGCGAACTCCACGCTAGCTCCTGAGGACTCGGCTTCTCTGCGAGACGTGCTGATCACTTCATGCAACTAATCTACTAATTAACCCGTTACAAGATTAGCTCCAACAGAATACACGTTCGGCGATGCTGTGCGGGTCAGTGGCCTGCCCTCTCCTCGCCCGCACCCGCTGCTGCCGCGGCGGCGCGCCGCCGCCGCCGATGACTGACAAAGCTGCTGCTCTGCAGAAGAAAAAGAATTTGGAAGGTATGGTCCCTGCTATATCCTCTTCTAATGCTTTCTCTGTATTGGATAATAGCAGTATTTGCTCAATTGCCTCTGATATGGGGATTATAATAAATAAGGAGGATATGGAGAGAGTGGATCTTATTAAAAATTTAGAAGTGACTAGGAACAATTTATATATGAAGAAGAAGGAAATGGAAGGGTGCGATAAAAACGTAGAGCTTAATGTGGATAATCCTTGTCAAAAGGAAAATGGTATAGAATTCCTTGAAACTAGTGATAGTGATAGCTATCTGAGTGGTAATGATTCTGAAAATAATTCTTCCCCTAATCCCAAGCAGGATGACAGTGATACTACACAGCATAGAGGTCTTGCTGGAAAAAACCTTAAGTTTTCTGTTCAGATGACTGGCAGAGGACTTAGAAAGGTTAAGAATAATAAAAAAAGAGTTAAACCATGAAAGGTCTCATTTGGAATTGCAGGGGGGCGGGGAAAAAAGGTCTGGGCACTACTATCAAAGATAGA
Source organism: Raddia distichophylla (assembly GCA_005191435.1). Classification (NCBI taxonomy): domain Eukaryota; kingdom Viridiplantae; phylum Streptophyta; class Magnoliopsida; order Poales; family Poaceae; genus Raddia; species Raddia distichophylla. The sequence continues at coordinate 968,745 of SPJY01036230.1, read as the reverse complement.
ATCAAAGAGTTTGAGCTGGATTTCATTGGTTTATGTGAGACCCAGAAGAAAAACTTTTCTAGTGCTGATTTAAGAAGATTTGATGTTCATGATGAGTTTATTTGGAGATGGTCTCCTTCGTCGGGTAAATCTGGTGGTATCCTTGTGGGATTAAGAAAGACAGCTTTTGATGTGCAAAATGTGTGTGTTGGCAAATTCTCTTTGACTGTTCTGATCTGGGATATTGCTAAGAAAAATATATGGTGTTTGGTTATTGTGTATGGTCCAGCACATAATGAATCTAGGGGTGATTTCCTTACTGAGTTATCTAATATCTGTGATTCTGTGGATTGCCCTGTTCTGATGGGTGGAGACTTTAATATTGTTTTGCATGCCTCTGAAAAAAACAAGTTATGGAAACCCACCAGGGCCTCTAAAATGATGTCTCAGTTTATGAATAGTTATGCTCTTAAAGAAGTTCCTATTAGTGGTGGTGGATACACCTGGTCTAACAACCATGTTTTTCCTACTCTGGAGAAGTTGGATAGATTTTTGATGTGTACTAAGTGGGAGAC
>SPJY01036230.1:809074-940942 GCA_005191435.1 Raddia distichophylla | reverse complement strand
GGTGACACCTGCATATAAAGGTTTGCGGCAAGGTCCCTCTCCGTCCATCAATCACACGCACAGACCACACGTACGAGAGTTTCCAGCCGTTTGATCGTGCTCTGCATGGCGAGCTGGCCGCAGTCATCGGCGAGAGCCACGGCGGCCGGGCAGCACCGTGACATCGACTGGGACCCGGAGCTCAAGTGGCAAGACAGCGCCCACAGCTATCTCCTTCGTTTGGAACTCCCAGGTATCGACGGTGTAATAACTGGCCGATTTTTGAAGCACATGTATGATGTATCTGATTTGAATGAATTTTGGTTAAATTTTGTTTTAAAAAATGGTTGACATTTGCTGATATTTTTGGCTGATTATTTTCGATTATTGGCCAACTTTTATTTGAATTCAAATGATTGTTTGAAAATACCGACCGATTAAACCAATAAAATCCATTTTTTTAGGATTTGGCCTTATCGCCACGCCCTAGGTCTGTAATCCCGGTTACCGTAACCTTGATCTACATTTATGTATGCATAGTTGGTGGGATTAGAATATGACGTTTTCGATCTGAGCCTCTGACGATGAACTTCTGATTGAGATCGATGGACACAATGGAATATGTTTATGTTTCAACTTCTACCATTCTTGGTTAATCGAAGGATTCAACAAGGAGCAGCTCCGGGTGAACGTGGACCGCTCCGGCAGGCTGACCATCCGGGGGGAGCGCCCCGCTGGGTACGTACGGGTGAACAAGGAGTTCCAGCTGCCCCCACGGCCGACCTCGGCAGGATCGCCGCTCGATTTGACGGCAGTGTTCTCCATCTCGCGGTGCCGAAGCTGCCAGTCGGTGCGGCGGAAACGGTGAGTGCGAGGAAGGCAGAGGGGAAAGCACTGACGTGGGGTGAGACGGAGATGGAGAAGGAACCGTCCAGATGGGAGAAGGGGGACCTCATCCCTGCCACCGCCGCCGTCTTTGCGCTCGGCGCCATTGTCACTTACAAACCTTTTTCCAACAAAAATGATTAATGGAAGCCATTGCAAATCGGATGTCCGATTTGATGAAAAAAAATAAATGTTTGTTTCAAATATTGTCAACTTGTTATATAAAGTATGCTCCTGAAATATGCATATCGAGTGATACATTTGTTTGAATATATTGAGACATAGTATTGTTCTAATAGAACATGGAACATGAGATCATCGAAAAAGTTTTAAAAAACTGCTGGACATGCTAATAAAATTGTTGGAACGTTCCAAAAAATGATGAAACACAATAAAAGAACCGTTCAAACATTCTCGACCCGTGTTAAAACATGATAAAAAAAATATTAGAACATGTCAAAAAAAAATAATAGAACATGTCAAAATAATTGGTGAAATATGAAAAAATAAAGCCGACAAACACATGTTTCATGGTGGTTCATCCATCCTATATAAAACAAGATGTTCCGCGACGATAAAAGTGATGTTTTGACAAATAACCCACAATGTTTCGTACGTGCAAGCACGATGTTCCCAAGAACAAACATGATGATGCATCTTCTCCTAATCTCGTTCTTTCTCAAATCCCGTGAGCCTGTAGCATCTAGCACCCCCAATTTTTATTAATTAAATTATTGAAGGGTTTTAGTGATGATGGCCGCAAGAATCTTAATTGGACTCACTTCAGAGCAACTAGACTCATTTTGTAAACTTCTCCTTGGTAATGCGGCATCAAGCTTAAAGATAAGACTGAGGACATTTTTTTAGTTGAGGCTTGGGAGTTGATTCAAACCCGTAGCTAAGTTTCTTTGTTCTTTGCCGTAATATTAAGGAGGGTTTCATTTTATTACTCTCTAAGATAATATATCTCTCAATCTATAAAAATAACTTGAAGCAACCAAATCCTAGAAACTCATCTATATTTTCTTTCAAAGATATTATGATTAACGCCGAACAAGTCATTAAACCCTCTTTTTCGTTCGGTGTTACACTAGAAAAATATAAGTTCACGCTGGACAAGCCTCGCCTTGATATTATTCTTGAGTCCGGTGCTTCTCCAGAGAAATTCCAGTTCGCGCGCGGACAGTCTGTCGCGAACTAGTTTTCTTTAGATTTGCATGCAGACAAAACCTTATGTATGCAGGATAGTCCGCCGTGAAATAAACTTCATTGGCATAGCGCGCAGACAAATCTCAATTCATGCCGGACAGTCCGTCGTGTGAAGGTTTTCCACTTAAATCCGTTTTATGACCGTTAAAATCCGTCCATTCTAAAGCAACTTTAACATTGCTTTTACAAAAGTAATTTGTATTCTTATTAACGGTTAGGATTACACTCAAATGACTATTATCTGTGTATTAGCCTATAAGACGCAGAACCTTCATTCCAAAGTGAGCTTTGGCCTTAGAATACTATCCTCACACTTATTAGCTAGTTCTTGAGGCTTGTTTTTCAGCTGATACACATCTTCACTAATAAAGGCCCAAAATTCCACCACTCCAAATGTATCCAAATATGATTAATAGTGTGTTATGTACTTGGTTATGATATGAAGCTTATTACTCTTGGATTACCAATTCTAGACGGTTTGGTGGTGATATTCTTAAAGAGCTTGCCATGGTGATTGTGCGAGCATTCAAGATGATTTGTGATGGCTAGATGGTTGCCTACCAGAGTTGTGAAAATCAATCTTGAGTGGAAAGAGGCTGCGGGCTCGAGCGGTAACCGATACTTGGTGAAGGGCTTGCCTCAACGGGAAGTAGGAGGAAGACTCCAAACCTCGGTTAAAAAGCCGGACGAATACGGATAAACATAGGAGCGGATAGTGATCGGAACGGATATTTCTTAGATGATAGGTGCGAACACTAGACACAAAGTGAATAAATGACAGTGTAAAAGTGATTGTACAAAATAAATATTAGGAGAAACAAAAAGCATAAATTACATGACACAACAATATATGGCACACCAGTACAGTAGTAACATCATCAGCTTCCATAAGATACTTGAGACTTTGAGAGGACAAGGACTAAGGAATGATTTGCATATAGCAATAGAAGATGTCACATACACATACACATTCCACAGTTGCAAATAATTCATAGAACGAAGTAGTAAAATGCTTGCATAAAAGTATAGCCCAAAGAAGCCTAGGTTCCATCAGTATGCCACACCCAGTGAGGCAGTGACCCAAACACCAATACACCAGAGTTATAGACCAAAAGAGAGAGAATAATGATAGCATACTAGAAAATACATGCATGGCAGTATGCCTCTATTATCAGACCATGTCTCATGTCATGCCTCCACACTCATCTTTTAGTCAAAAGGAGAAGGGGCAAAACTTCTGGTGCACAAAAAAGGGCATAGTAGGCTAGCTTCTTATGCAGCGTAGTTAGATAATCGCAAAATAGTAATATACCTGAAATGTGAATCATTAAAGCAATACAAATTAGTAAAAATTGTAACAAGAATGATACCCGTAGAAACAATCAGACAAGACTGACTTCAATTCTAAAATTTGCAATAGTAAGACAGGAAATCTTCACCACAAACCTTTGATATTGTACTTAGCTGTCAATCCTAACCATCGTAAATGACCATAGAATGGATCTTACTCATACTACCATACATGCATTGAAATATTATAATATATCATAACCCAATTATTTAGTGTAGCTGGCCTGAGCCATAAATACGAATCTGCATGCCTATAGGTTCCAAAGCTTCTAAGCAATTTCATGGGATATCAATTAAATCAAGTAGTAAAACAAACTCAAATCAGTGGACATCAATTAATTTCAGGCTTTGGCTGCTGTAGAAGGAACGCAGGGTAGTGGTCAACGTCGGCAAGAACTGGGATGGCACACAACTGCTACGGCCTTCCTGACGAGAAGGTGTGGCGGATCTGGGGTACGGCTGCACGAGCCACCTCCCTAGCCTGGCGAAGCAGAAGACGACCAGGCAAGCAGTCACTTGCGGCCTTGAGTCGCTGCTATTGCTTGAGACGAAGACGGCGTGGACTAGCTTTCTTTGGCTCGCTGCAGCCTTGACTTGCTAGTACTGCCTGGAGGAGATGAGGCAGGAATGGTCAGGTGCACCGCGCCTCCGCCCCCATCGCCTGGAGGAGCGCAGGCCGGTCAGGCGAAGTGCCGTCGCCCGTCGCGGCCTTGACGAGAGGAGGGAACGAATGTAGCGGTGGCTAGGGTTTGGCCATTTGGATCTGGGGATTGAGCCATCGAGGGGTAACCCGTGGATATCAAGTTTAGCAGGCCGATGGAATGGTGGCCCGGTGGGTGGACTGATGGGCTAGGCCGAGCAACAAGCGGTGGAACTTCCGATATCCGTCGGATAGTATCCGAAAAATTGGCCGGATATTATCCGTCGGATACTATCCGTGTTATCCGTATCCGTGTTATCCGTATCCGTATCCGTATCCGAGACATTTTATCCGTATCCGATCCGTATCCGAAAAAAAGATTCGGATATCCGAAAAATTATCCGAACATCTATCCGAGCTGGTTCGGTCGGTCGGTCGGTCGGAAAATATCCATACCATTCTCGTCCTCTGGTCAAGCAGATGGTGATTTCGCGCCGTGCTGGGCTTGGGGATATCACCCGTGGTCGAGCTCGTGGAGGTGCCGCTAGCAGAGCTAGTGGATCTCGCCGACTCTGGAGGCAAGCCCAGTCCGTTCCTAACCCAGCTCGTTCTGATGATCAAGCTTCCGTTGGAGGGCCTCCTCGTGAGCCCCGTTTCTTTTCCGCTCCAGCGCCACAAAGATCTCCCCAAAATCCACAAGAACACCAAGCCGAGTCTTCTCCCCACCTTCCACCACCTCCTTCGAGAGATCCCACTTCGAGAGAGATCTTGAAAATGCAGTTGCAGATGTTCCGAGATCAAATGAGAGAGAGAAACAATGCCCCCATTCCTCCACCAGTGCCAACCCAGTTACCAGCTCCACCTCCCATTCGTACCCGTGTCAATGATTTCTTGAGAGCCAACCCTCCCAAATTTGGTGTTTCCACTGATGCCATGGAGGCAGCAGACTGGTTGAAGGCAATTGAGAAGTGTTTGATTATGTTTCAATGTGGAGACTTAGAGAGTGTTCAGCTTGCAGCATATCAGCTCACCGGTGTTGCTTCAACTTGGTGGGATACTTTCTGTGAGTCCCATGATGCTCCTGAGACGATCACCTGGGATGAGTTTGTTGAAGCTTTTGAAGAAAATTATGTTCCTAACAGTTCAAAGGAGGCTAAGAGGCGTGAGTTTCATGCCTTAGTTCAAGGTAGCATGACCATGCATGAATATCTCACTCAGTTTACTTTGTTGGCTCGCTATGTGCCCCGTGATGTGAAAAGTGATGCCGAAAAGATATAGTGGCTGAAACCTGAGAAAGGTACTAATGAAACTTGATAAACGAACCAATGAAACTTGGTTAGCTAGTGATGAAACTTGAAGAACGATAAGAAGTTCCCTTGAGAACGGTAATTAGTTTTGTTGTGTTTCTATTAAAAAAATGTAACCACGAGTCCACGACTAGACCTGATCAACGGTCGGACCGGGCTTGAAAAAGTCTGGTTTCGCGGGACCAAGCCCGAGCTTGGCCTGGCCCGACGCTTCGGCCTCAGCTTCGGGCCTCTTCTTTGGGCCCAAGCCTAGCCCAAAGCCCGATAGACTGACCCGAAACCCGGAAGCCCGACCTGACCATGGCTTAACGCACTTTTTTGCTGGGCTCGACCCGTCCGATGCACCGGTCGGGTCAGGCCGGGTCGAGCTTTTTCGGACCGCATCGAGCCGAGCTGCCGATGAATAGGTCAAACCACGACCTCTCCTTTGCACTCAATCTTAACATAGAATTCCCCTCCGAAGGGAACATGCGATCTCACAAGAAAAAAACAATTGTTGGAGGGGTTATATGCTTAATTTATTCAATTATTGGGAACTACAGCATAGCCACACACCGGTCGGGTCAGGTTGGGTCGAGCTTTTTCGGACCGGGTCGGGCCGGGCTGCCCATGAATAGGTCTAACCACGACCTCTCCTTTGCACTCAATCTTAGCATAGAATTTCCCTCCGAAGGGAACATGCGATCTCACAAGAAAAAACAATTGTTGGATGGGTTATATGCTTAATTTCTTCAATTATTGGGGACTACGGCATAGCCACACACACACATATATACCGTGTTTACGAATTTACCATTGAAACGGATCGGAGAGATTAATCAGAACTCAAAAGCAATGAAACTATGAAAGGAACAGTAGCGATCCAAGGTTGTGTTGCTAAGTATATAACCACTAACTTGCGGCCAACGACTTTAACTTGGTGGCGCGTGCAAGGCGTGCATGCATGCTATCGCGCCCTTGATGCTTGGAGCATGCCCGTCAGGTCCCTCGACGCGAGGACGGACTTGTACATCTCGATGACGAGCCTCTGCCCCAGCTCCTCGGGCTTCTGCCGCACCTGCGCCTGGCTGCGCGACCGCCGCACGGGCACCCGCTTCTGCCACAGCGCCTCCGTCGTCGTCGCGCTCCTCCGCAGCGGCAGCGCCGCCGCCGGCTGCTTCTTGGCCGCGCCGAGCATCATGTCCACGTACGCGTCGCGTATCCGCCCCAGCACGCGCGCCGGCGCCGCGGCCGCGGTGGCCGGGGCCGGGGCCTTGACGCGCACGCGGAACATGCCGCCGAGCCGCATCGCCCACGGCCTGCCGCCGCCGCCGCCATCGCCGAGGCGCACCAGGTGGCGCGCCCCGCGCCCCGGCGCCGCGCCGCCGTCCACGCGCTGGTACTTGCGCCGGCGCCAGTAGGACCGTATGCCTCTCGTGAAACGAATCGGGAAGGCTTCCGCCTCCATCGTCGTCCTCGTTCGGCCGGGCTGGGTTGGTGAGTGCTTGGTCACGAGAGCCAGTCAGCCAGAGGAGGAGCGTTGGCCTGCTAGCTGAATGCTCCCTCCAGACTCCCCAGCTCTAGCTCTCCCTTTTTATACACGGTTCGTCGGTTCCTCGAGAGCTGAAGCCGTCAGGTCAGGCGTCAGGGCCCCCCACAAAAAAAATGGATTCGTTCAGTTCGTGGAACGTTCGCCTCTGCGCGGACATGGACGAAGCTGGTAGGTTAGCGCGCCTCGTGGTGTTAATGTCAAAGTTACGGTGAACCTAGCGTCGACGTGGCAGCAGCAAATAATTGTTAAACCGTCAGGGTCACACTGTGGCTGCACGCCTGCATGCATGACATGGTCAAGAGCTAATAATTAGTCTGTTCAACTTAACACGATGAGCCAGGGAGGTTGGGATGATGTGGTTAGTAAGGACTTAATTGACCAGGCGAGGTGAGGCGATCAGGTCCACGAAAATGTCTGCTACGCGTGTACACATGTGCTTGACGGTCGTTATCAGTTTTAGGTTTTATTACTGTCCAAGAATTCACTATTCCTCTACGTTGCTGCGCAAGGTTGTTGACATTGCAGGTAAATAATCATGATTAAGTGACGTGGCACGAAGAGGCACGAGGAAAGCTAGCGAGCACGGTTCATCTCTAGAGGAAAACAAAATCGGTCAAATGGCATGTCGATCTCTTATCTACTGTGTACGCTGAGTCGCTGATCGAGGTACTTCTGGATGTGGTGAGTATATATTTCTTTCTTCCTACTACGAATGATGGATATAAGTATAACCGCACATGTGGCGGCTGTGCTGTGGTGGTGTGTGGCGAGGTGGACATTAGGGAAGCATGTGTGTTCAACCCGGCGCCAGGTTAGTACATGCAGAATAATATATACACATTACACAAAAATTGTCTATACAATATTAGTAGCACATGTTCTCAATAATAGTTTCCTTCGTATTTCCTTTCGGAGAGTTTTAGTGGGCCAACATCTAATTAATTTAAATACATTAGTTGTGACATCATCATCATCATCCTCTTTAGTGGACAAGGCATCTCCTTATCAATTCAATTCATCTCCCTTCCGGATATACGATGCCTTGGGAATGCCAGAGTTGACAGGTGCAACAGTCCGACCTCAGGGAGGAGAAAAACCATTCCAGCACAAATTCAAAAAGCGTAGGCCCTAGGTGAAAAACATGGTACGAAAACGGTTACATTAGGTATCAAAAAACGAAGAAGGAAGGCGAGGCCCTCCTACCAGCAAAAAATGATAGGGTCATTGCCTTTCATGTTTGATCGCTTCGCTTCGTTCAAGAATCAACTGCACATTCATAGGCTCTTCCTTACGCCTTCAAGGAGGAAGCGGGGATGGCACAAGTGAATCCGATGCTCCTTTCTTTTCGGATCAATGAGACGAGGAGGTAGTTCAATCTGTCGTTAGGGTCTTTGGCAAAGGAATGGAAATGGTACCCCCTCGACTTCTAAGCGAGTCAATCCCAGTAGAGAGAGGAAGATCTGCCAATTATGATGATGATGACGATGATAATGATAAACACTAGAATACTCGTATTAGTATTTTAACTAAAGTACTCCCACGTTTATATATAGCTCGCCACGTGTCCTCCCCCACCTTCTCCATCGCTCCCACACACAGGGACTTCGGCAGACATATTATAGTAAATGTGTGTACCGATTATAGAAAAACTACACAGAAAATAGTAAATACGAACCAAATCTAATATCCACAGACCATGTGGTGGTGGATGACGCGAGCAATTTAATTTAGCTTTTTCGCTATAATTTTTAATTGAAAGATCTAATTGATAAACCGTTTTCACTTTTGTATTCGTTACATTTTTCAAATAAAACTAGACCGGGCTCACTTTTTAACAATTTTTTACTATAATCATGAACAAGTTTTTACTATATTCTGTATATACTTTACCACTTCTCTGTATACAGTGTCCCGCTTGTACAGTACTGTTTACGTATCATGTTAGAGTAAAGTGTTGCATAAGAAATAGTAAAGTACTGTTAGATTTATAGTAAAGCAAAGTTTTTAAGAGTGAGACTAGTCTAAATTTATTGAAAAAATTGTCAGGAATTTAATAGCGAAAACGGTTCGTCAATTCGAGATTTCTAAAAAAAATTACGGCGGAAAAAAGAATGTAAATAAGGCTACGAAAGTTAGTTGCATGGATAATAGGGAGGGACACTTGTCATCATCCAAACATAGGAGTACCCTCGTTAAAACCAAAACACTTTCCCTCGGCCGTCCGTTTGGCCGGACGCGCTCCTCTCCCTTTTTTTTCCTCGTGTGTGCTCCTGCTTGCGTGGAAGCGGCCGCATCGCCACGCGCCAACCTACATGACGCGGCGCACCTCTCGTACGCGCGCTCGAGTCCGTTGATGCCGAAACTTTTTTATGTTCAAACTTCAATTTTTTGCAAAACGTTTTGTGTTCAACCTTGGATTTTTCACTCACCAAAACATTTCTAGATTTTCGCTATTGAAACTTTGTTTTTTGCCTACCGAAACTCTAGATTATTGCAATTAAAAATTTAAAATCCACCTACTCAGACTTGAACATTTTTTTTTACGAAACTTGGATTTTCACCCACCAAAACTTCGTTTCTACCTACTAAAACTTGAACTTTTATTGTTGAAACTTGAGATATGTTCTCGTCAAACTTCCAAAAATATCAAGTTTCATCATCAGCTTGCCAAGTTTTATAAACAAGTTACATTACTTTTGTAAACAAGTTTCATTAGTTATTTTTCCAGTTTCAATAGTACATTTCTCAAGTTTCAGTATCACATTTTCAAAGTTTAATAGGTTCGCATGACGTGATCATCGCCAGGGGGCTCACCATGTGCATGGAGCAGTTACTAGGTTTCATTAGTAAATTATTCAAAGGTTCATTAACACATGTGTCAAGTTTCATAAGTGGGTTCTCTAAACTTTACACAAAAATAGAAAAAGTGTAAAATTCAAAAAAAAACATTTAAAATGGATTGCTATCAATTTTAGAAGAATTATGAAATTTGATCCGTGCAATTTGAACACTGTTTGAATTTTAAAAAAGATCATAAGTTTAATTGTAAAACGTATCAACTGCACATCTAGCCAACGTCCGCCTTGGCCTTGCTACGTCTCGTGCACGTGGGTGCGCAGGAGCCACGAAAGGCATGCAATCCGACGATCCGATGTGTTGCTTGCCGGCGATCCGATGGCAGCGCGGTGTCCGATCGCTGCGGCTGGATCGGACGTCTGATGACTGACGCTCACCTAGTAGTAGTAGTGGTAGTGGTAGTGATAGTGGTAGTAGTAGTAGTCTATAGAGGTTAATAATAATAGTGCCGAACCCCTTGCCTTGTCGTTCCCCACTCTAAGCCCCTCCTAATTCCTATCCAAACCTTTCCACAAACCGATTTGATCTATTCACCTCTATAGATTAACCTACAACCGTCCCCAAATCCATCCCCAAATCAACCGTTGATCCACCGAATCAATCTGCAACAAACAAGTTGAAGCCTTGGTCGTGCCGTCACCACCGAAGCACGAAGCCAAGGGCGACGTTTCGCCACTGCCGAAGGTACCCATCTCTTTGTCGGCCGCCGCAGATCATCGCCGCCGGAAACCACTTTCCACCGGAGCTCGCGCCACCACCAGTGCTGGGGCGGCGCGGCAGAGGGTTGTTGTGGTCGGTGCCAGTGACAAAATTTATGAAAGGGTATTTTGGCCATTAGTAAAGCTTTCTAATAGTCAAATCCAGCCAAATAAGGAAGAAAATAAATGGAAGATGAGCAAATAGCGAAGGTAAAAAAAATTGATGGCTTATTGTAGATTAGACTAACCTTTTATGGTAAATATGGATTTTCTCCAAGATAAAAGTATTTCCTTGATATCTTGAAGAGATGTGTTATTCTTACAAAAGAAATTTAGCAAAGAGATCTTGAAGAGATAGTAAAAAAGTGTTTTTTTGCATGAAGAACTAGACAATTAAACACCTTCTTCAACCTTAAATTTTGCATGAACTGTGGCATACTGTTTATATAGTTCTAGGCCTAAGAACACGATGATATATCAAACATATGCAGGGGCGAACGAGGCTAAAAATAATAGGAGGGGCTGACAACAAAGGCCTCCTTCCCTTCTATTTTACGCTAAAAATTATAGGTGGGTCTAAGGTGGGGCTCCCCTGTCATAGACAGCGTATGTGGGGTAATTAGTTATCAGGAATATGTGGTTCTACGAAAAAAACATATTTCGAATAGCATTGCTAGAGTTTTTTGTCTATATGATTTTGCCGAAATGATTTGATTTTTGATACATGCAGATCTGCTACTTTCATTCAAGATATTTTAGAGAAACTTACTGGCTATGACAATGGGCATCACACAAAAGGATGAGGGCAACAAGTCTATCATCATGGCATACCAATCTTTGGAAGTAGTATCTATGAGTTTCTTCAATAATCATTATGGTTGAAATACCTGTAACAGAATCTGTGCTACGTGACATTGTTCATTGTTCATTGGTTGAAGTTATTTTTCAATGGTTATTTATCTTTTGAAAAGCATTTGGGTTGTATACATCCAACGATATAGAGGCCAGAATCAATTTTATTATCTAAAAAAATTATCTACAATATTTGTCCACGTCATTTGTAAACATAACTATAGATGTTTTGCACAATCATACATCTATATTTTGTTTCTTGGTAGTACAATTGTGCTTGACGTTAATACTACAAGCAGGGTGTTCGACACATTTTTATTGCACTACTAGATTTGTTTTAGAATTTGTGGAGAATCTGTATCCAATGCGCTGACACACTTAAAAATGAATATTGATCACAAAGAGAACAAGTTGACGTATCCGTATACGCAACGGTACGATACGTTGAAAAGAACGAGGCCCTTCTTGAAAAGTAGCCCTCGCCTAGGGTGGGTGCGCCACACCTAGGTGGGAAGTACCGTCCTAGAGAATCTCAGCAAAGCCAGCTCCTCCATGTACACGGCCAGAGCTTGGAGGCGTGTATGTGGAGGAGCCGGCTTTGGCTAAAATTCACGTCCTGAACACCATCGGCGAAACCGTTGTCTTCAGGCTCAACGTCGTCTGGGTAGTAACTCTGAGACTCCGAACCCGCTCGTTGGAATGAGCAGCCCCGCGAGTGAATGCGAGGGTGAGTATATGTGCAAATACTCGCAAGCCAAATTGACATATGCATATATATGAGGGCTTAACAAAGCAGGGGTTAGGGTTTCTCTTGCGGAAAGCCAACTTTATAAATTTCCTATATCTTTGAAAATGTGGAAAAGGGTTAAGAAGAGTTAAAACAAATATCTTTCTTTTGAATCTCTGGCTACCCATCGGTTTTAACCCAGCACGGGCAACTCATGGCTACCTGCCATGTCCATCCAATGATCATATGGCTATCTGCCATAGAAATCCAATATTAGGGCTAACCGCCAAATCAAAATCTCAGGGCTATCCGCCATGTCAAAATCATAATCTCAGGGCTAGCCGCCATACAAATCTCATGACTACCTGTCATGCTAACTCAACCACTTCACAGCGTCCTGCTGCGAAGGCCCAAAACAACTCATGACGTTCTGCCGTGTTTTTCTTTTAAAGCGCCATTAATTTCGAAAACAAAAGTGTGAAAGACTACCATGAGGCAGCGTTCCGTCGCCCGCCCTTGAATGTGGGCACGACTGTCTATACAGTTCTACACTATGCAGAGGTTGCTCGCTTTACCCACGAGAGGTAATTTATAAAGTAAACCACCACAAGGTCTTTAACCAACTCACTCCTAGCTCAGGCATCACCGCTAAGGATTCAACCCCTAGGCTGGTACTCAGTTGCCAGTGGCCCCCTCTTGCACCAATAGGTTCAAATCTGTGCGATACCGTTATCCACGAATTCTGCACTCAATTCTATGGCACCATTATCTACGGGCACTAACAAATTCTGCTCGGATATGAGCGGTTCCGTTAACCACGGATTCTGCGCGACCCCGTGTGTTACGGATTCTGCGCTACCTATTCCACCAAGTGAGATGCCCGAACTAAGAGTTTGAAGGGTACTCAACCAGGGCCTGCCCATACCAGCACTCATGGTCGCACTGTTGAACTTAGTTTGTCTACCTCAAGGACCCGGTCCTAAAGGATTTGGGTGGTTCCCACAATGGGCCCGAGTCTCGTGCGTATTGCACCAATCCATACAACCATCCAACCAAATCAAGATTTTGCGAAAATAATTTCCCTTTTACAATACCAACTATTGTACCCCAATAGTCCCATTTTATCAAACACGACAGTATCAACTGTCTTTAGATCATGCATTTCAAACATTGCATTTCACATGAAATAACAGTGACAACTATAAGCAATAAACAACAGGGCTAAGCATTTAACGATTAACTAATCAATGAAATGACAATAAGCAAGTTACATATTCCTAGGTTTACAAGGATCAGGTTTATACGATAATAATAAATTTTCTGGGCATTTAACTAATCAGCCTAATCAACTAGCATTTTTACATTTTAATATAATATGCACTTAGCAAATCTAGTAAATCATTTAGAAATCTAGGCAGCAATATGATCAACAAATATTGTAGGGAAAAAGTCAACAATGACTTGCCGTAAATGCGGTCTTCCAGGCGTCTGCACGGATCTTCGGTTCGAACGGCGTCCGCGTTCGGGGCTAGCGCAAACAGATAAAACACACAATAAATGCACATACAAAAATATGGATTAAAATGGTGCAAATGACATTTTAAAATTAAAGTGTGCATTTTATGATTTTATAGAAATTTATTTCAGTGAAAATGGATTTGTATTTTTAAAAATGCAAAGTAATGAATTTTTCTGCATTAAATAAAATAGGAGAAAGAGAGTTGGGCCGGCTAACCAGGCGTGGCCCAGAAAACAAATCGCACGAGGGGGGGAGCTTCGGCCTGGCACGAGGGGGGGGAGCTTCGGCCTGGCTCCAAGTTGAGGAGAAGGAGCTGACGGCCGTGGCCCACTCGTCAGACAGAGGAAACAGGGGAGGCGGCGGAGGAGGCCGGGTGGCGGCATTTCTGGCGACTGGCGGCGCGGCTTGTCGGGGCGGCAGAGGGGAAATGAAGAGGAAGCCGAGGGGGTTCTAGGGGAGGGGTCGGCGGCACTTGAAATCGATGGCGGCGAGCTGGCGGCAGCTCAGGGCGGAGGAAAGCAGCGGCGCACGGTGAAAGTGGTCGCCGGTGAGGAGAAGGGAGGTGTTGGTGATACGGCGAGCTACTGGGAGGTGAGGGGAGCTTGGGGTGGCGCGGATTGGAGCTCAGGCGGCTCGGTGAGGCTCGGTGGCGTGAGGATGCTTCGGCCGGAGGGGAAACACGACGCGGCGGTGAAGCAAAAGGCAGAGAGGGAGAATGGAGGAGGGACGCGACGAGGCCGACGATATTTATAGGTGACGGCGAGCAATCTTCAGCCGACAGCAGTGGGACCGACGGCGAGCAAGTTGCGTCGCAAGAGGACAAGGCAGCAGGTCCCATGGCGCGGATTGCACGCCGAGGACGGGGTAAGGCGGCGGGGTCCACGGTGCAAGTGGGCGAGGGAAGGTGGGGCCGGTGGCGTCGGCGAGCTTCTGGAGGGGGGCGGTGCTGGCAAGGAGGTCCCAACCATCAATACATAGTGATTTAACATTTTCGATGACTCGGGATGACTGTTTTGATGATGTGGTGGCTGCAAAAATTATAGCAAAACTCTCAAAAACACTTTGGTCGTGAGGATCATGATTTTCATATTAATTTTAAAATGCTTAAAAATTCAAAATAATTATTTTGTAGTTTTGATTGAGTTAATTTAAGAAATTTAGTTTTGATATTTAAAACGTTTTGAATTTTTTTTCATGATCCTTGTGTACCAAAGTGTTTTTAGATTTTTTTTTTTTTGGTGTCCAAAAGTCACTTATGCCATATTCTTTTCAGCTTAACGACTTATCTACGTTTCAAAAAGACATATGATTTGAGTTTTTTGAATCTGTTTTTTCATTGTTTGAAGATGAGTCCTAATTTTTAAAAATCAAGTCAAACGATATGGATCTGAATCTCGATACTACCTCGAGAAGCTCTCGAAATTCAATCATTTTATTCGTTCAGCTGTTTAGCCGTTCAGATCAGCTCAAAAGAATAGGACCTAAATATATTTCGTACACAACAATGTGGACCAAGCCACCATGTCATCAAACGACCATACTAAGGCCCTGTTCTTTTCAGCTTAACAGCTTAACGACTTATCTACGTTTTGAAAAGACAAATATTTTGAGTTTTTTTAGTCTATTTTTTCGCTGTTTTGAAGGTGGCTCCTAACGTTTTAAAAAGCAAGTCAAAAGAATTTGATCCGGATCTCGAGACTATCTCAAAAAGCTCTCAAAATTCAGTCATTTCATCCGTTCAGCTATTCAACTGTTCAGATAAGCTCAAAAGAACATAGCCTAAACCACATAGGGTGTTAAATGACTTGATATTGACAATTAATAACGTTAAATAATCGATCAGTTTTATAATTTTGGGTGTACAAAGTACCTTTCTGATTTTAATAGCTCATTTTTTGAGAGAGCTTCCCGCCTCATGTGTGCAACATTTCCGACCATTTGGGCCAACAACGGCCTATTGGGCTGCCAAATGGGCAAAAGTCTGTTTGTGTCGCTGCTTCAGCGAGAGAGTGTGTGGTGGCACCGGGGCATTGGGCCATTGGCAACAAAAAGTTCATTGAATTATCAGGAATAGGGCACTGTGGAGGTTGGCAACTTGGCATTGACCGGTAGCCATACAAATAAAAGGAAAACACTTTGGTTTCTAAAAGCCGCTTCATAAATCTCTTGAAGCCCGTTCAAAACTCGAAACCGTTCATTTGTAATTCTTGAATGCCAACATTTCGTCTCGTTCGTTATGCATGAACAGAACAGGGTGAGATGTTTGTCGGGAAGGAAGATGAGAAGGAGACGTTGCGCTCAGGATGTAGACGCGAGACGTCATTGTTTAGGAGCACTCCATGTGTTTTAACTGGATTGGGCATGAGCTTCATTGCCTAGTAGGCTTTTTGGTTGCCTTCTCAGTTGAACCAGGCTGTATGAGCCGAGCTAGGCTGGTTAAAGCCAGGCTGTATGAGCCGAATGGTTGTTGTTTGGTTAGGTGTATGAGATTATACAGGTTGCGTAGAGATGTTGTTTGGTTGACTGCACTAAGGAGAGAATGGCATGAAGAAATTCAAAAGAGGGATGAAACATATTAAAAATAAATTCTCAAAAATGTCGCTGCTTCAGCGAGAGTGTGTGTGGTGGCACCGGGGCATTGGGCCATTGGCAACAAAAAGTTCATTGAATTATCAGGAATAGGGCACTGTGGAGGTTGGCAACTTGGCATTGACCGGTAGCCATACAAATAAAAGGAAAACACTTTGGTTTCTAAAAGCCGCTTCATAAATCTCTTGAAGCCCGTTCAAAACTCGAAACCGTTCATTTGTAATTCTTGAATGCCAACATTTCGTCTCGTTCGTTACGCATGAACAGAACTGCGTGAGATGTTTGTCGGGAAGGAAGACGAGAAGGAGACGTTGCGCTCAGAATGTAGACGGGAGACATAATTGTTTAGGAGCACTCCATGTGCTTTAACTGGATTGGGCATGGGCTTCATGGCCTAGATGATAATGACAGTGCAGTTAGAAATACATGGGACAGTTTTGGATGTGATGTGTACAATCCATGGGATGAAGAATGTACGGCCAGATCTACCCATAGCTCACACACAACGGGTTAGACTTGGAAAAGAAACCTTTTCACGAATAAGGCCATCCGATTCAAGAAACAACGAGTTCTACCAAAAGTACACGATAGGTTGTTGCTTACTTGCTTTCTATGTGACTATGCTCTTTTAAAATAGAAGTGCAGACACTTTTAGAGCAGACAGTTGTTGGTAGTGGAGCATCCGTAGGAATACTAGATACTGAAATTCTATACAAGTAAGTTGCATTTGGAAATTCTGCCGAGAAAAATAATTATTCATATTTCATATTTCATAAACAATCTTTCTGCGACAGTGGGCCTCAGTTCAAGATTAGTCCAATGGTCTTGTGACCTGAGCCCCATGCCACCCGTGGAGTTCCCCCGAGCGACTAGGGTTTCCCCCTAGCCGCCGCCGCCGCCGCCGCTAACGCCACCGCCGCCGTCGGCCTGCCTCCCCTCCACCGCCGCCGACCAGCTCCCTCTCCGCCCAGCTTCCTCCACGCCCACCCTCCAGTCTCCTCCGCCGCCGCCGCTATCCTCCGCGCCGGCCGCCGCCGCCCTCCTCCGCGCCGGCCGCCGCCTCTACACCTCCTCCACGCCGCCCGCGCCAAGACCAGCGTCGCCACCGTCCAGATCTCCTTCGTGCCGCCCGGCTGCCATTCGGCCGCCGCCCGGTCTCCTCAGCGCAGCCGTCCGTTCTCCTCGCCGCCCGGCCGCCTCCACTCTGCCTGGTTTCGCGTCGCCCCCACGGGCACGCGCACCGGCCAGATCCTCGCCGCCGTCCAGCCTCCTCCGTGCCGCCCGACTGCCGTTTGGTTGCCGTTCGGTCACCTCCGCGCCGCAAGGCCACCTCCACTTCGGCCTCTGCCTGGCTCCGCGTCGCCCCCACGGGACCCGCGCGCCGACCAATTCCTCACCGCCCGGCCGCCTTCGCGCTGCCCTCCGCCCAATTCTGTGTCGTCGCCACGGCCCCGCGCACGGCCCAGTCTCCTCTGCGCCCAGGCCGTCGATCGTCGCCTATCGCCGGTGTTGCAAACATTGCAGGCGTCCCCTTTGGCAGGCACGCCGCCTCGGCCGGTGTCACCCCCTAGCGCCGCCCCTCGCTGGCGTGTCACCTGACCGCCTCCTACCTTCTTCCACCCTCTTCCATCGCCTGCCAATATGGGCCACTCCCCCATCCCCGTCACCGACGCGGAGCGTTGGAACCCGCACCGCTCAAGCTCTTCCCTCTTGCCGGCTGACGCTGGGTTGCGGAAGTCCTATGCCGAGGTCGCCGCCTGCAATGCTTCCTCTTCGGGTGCATCCAGCCACCACTCTCCGCGCGTCACTGCACCCCTGCTTCCCCCACCGACCGACACTCATGGCTCCCTGGCGACGGCCCGCCCAGCCGCGGCTAGGCTACGCTCTATTGCCGTTGCTCCTCCTCGCTTTGACTGGCCACCCTCTTCGCAATGGAAGGTCGTCAGACCGAGGCGTCGACGGCGTGCTCTACCCACTCCCATTCCATCCATCGCCCGACTTAATACCGGTGCCAACGCCCGTCTCCTACGCCTGCGCGGCTACCATAAAGGGCGTTGCCTTCGATGTTTCGCCAGCGACCACCGTGCCTCCTCATGTCGTGACCCTGTGAGGTGCTTCTCCTGCCTCCGCTCGGGCCACACAACATCTTCTTGTAGCCGACGCATGGCAAACCTTCCTCACCGTCGCGCCAAGCCGCCTCATAACCGCCCTCCTGCTAATGTCCCCCATATCGCCTTTCTTCCCCCTCCACCTACCTTCGCCGCCATGGCTCTATCGCGACGCTCCCCCATTGCACCCCTGCGCCCTTCGTCCATCCGCGTCTCTGTCAAGGCCTCGTCAGCCATTCACCTCGATACGGATGAGCTCCACCGACGGGGGGTCATTGTCACCATCGCCGGAGGGCCGCACCCTAGCACCACTTTCGTGGCTCAGCAGCTCAGCATCTACACAGGCATCCCGTTGTATGACATCCGGATGACCCACCTCGCGCACCTGCGATTTCTTGTGAGATTCACACTACCGAAGCTGGCCCGACTTGCGGCTCGTCGGTCATTCAACTCCAGTGGCCGTCACTTCGCCATCTCAAGGTTCACCGGTGACATCCACGCTGATGGGGGTCGGCCGCCGTGGGGGTCGGCCGCCGTGCGATACAGGGTCCTCGTCTTTATCGAGGGCCTCCCCCTCCACGCGTGGTCCCCCGACGTCATCGATCGCATCTTCTCCGGAGCTGGCCGCCTCGACATCGTCGACGACACCACCCGCTTCCGCCTAGACACCTCCACGTTCCGTGTTTGGGTGTGGACTCGCGACCCGGCTGCCATCCCCTTCGAGGAGGAGCTCGAGATTGTTGAGCCTTTCCCATACATGGAGACTCGCCGCGCCAATGACGGCGGCCCTGCTCGGCTCACCGGTGCGCCCAGGCCAAGACCTCCGCGAGCTTCCGTCCACCGTCTCCTTCTCCATTTGGATACGGTCGAGGATTTCTCCGTCATTACGGCTCGCGTCGGCGGTGGTGATCCAGTCGCCGCCACCCACCTCCGGAGGTTGGGCTACCCCGACACTGTCCTCGCTCCGGCCGTGGTTGAGCCGCCCACCGCATGTCCTACCCTGATTGTGCCTTGCCAGCGGAGCAACAACGACGGTGACGGTGGCGGGTATGCTTCTTCGGCACGCGTCGTCGCTCCCTCGTCGTCGTAGGCATGGCAAATCTCCAATGGTGGCAACCTCAGACTCGTCCTCGACCCGAAGCTTTCGTAAGCCCACTCGCTTTCCGTCCCGCCGTCGTCGCGAAGCCTCGCCGCGCCACTCCCGCGCGTGTTTGCGTTCTTCGTATCGCTCGCCCTCAAGCTCAAGCTCCCCTGCTCGTCGGGGCACGTCGCGTTCGCGGTCCCGCACGCGCTTGTCCCACCGTCGCTTCATCTCCAACGCCGTCACAAGCTCCGCGGCCATCACACCTGTTGCGCGTCCCTCCCAGACCGCTAACAGTGATAACTGTGGCTCCTTCGCCTCCTCTCAGCCTAGCGGCGCCGCATTCTCCGGTGGCGATTCCAACATTGCCCGCTCCGGCAAGCCTTGTCCGCTCGTCCCCCTCGGCGCTGTCCGTGCCGTGGCAACGCTAGGGGGGGATGTGGTTGCTGCAGACGTGGCAGCGCTGCCCACCAGTGTGGCCTCACTCACCAAGACAGTGCACCCTACCCAACTGTCAAACTCCCTTGTGCGGCCAGTCGCCTACCAGGGGTGCGATTCAACCTAGTCTGCCCTTCAGCTTCCTGCACGCGAACCTATGTGTCGATTAACGCCACAGCCCGGAAGCCTCTCCGTGCCAAGGCCCGTCCAAGGCCTTGCCTCTGCTCGTGCCGCTGTTTCAGCCCACAAGAGCACCTCACCCGTCACTGCTACACTGGGCCTCACACCTAGTTCTTGCGCACTAGGCCTCCCATCCTTTGGGGGGGACCCGACAGGCTGCGGCCGGCCCATCTCCTTGGGGCCTTGCACTGTTGTTGGCACGTTGGACCCACTCTGCCTTGACACGCTCTACTTTGTCTACCCTGAGGTGATCCGGTATGACCCTATGTCCCTAGAGGCTGAGTTGGCACCGCTCACCCCGGCTCAGCCTCTCCTCTCTAGGGCCATTGTGGTTACCCCCATCCCATTGATCCCCTCACCTCCACTTAGACGCTCGCGCCCTAAGCGTACCACCCCTGTTCGCCGCAGTTCCAGATTGGCTTCCAGGAGGCCGTCGTTTGCTGGTGGTGGGTCCTCCTCTGTCCCCGCCATTCGAAGGGCGCAGGGCCTCCTTGCCCACAAATTGGGCATCCCTCACTCCCCGTCCGTGGACAACCTCGCTGCTCAGCTGCAGTCCCTGTTCGCCACCAGCCTGCTTGATGACAACACACTCGCCACCGTGGCTGACGTGTGTGGACTTGCCCGTCCTGCACTGGACCTTTCCGCCGTCGGTCCGGATGCGAGTGAGGAGTGCGTGGCTACCTCTTAGCCTCGCTCCCCTGACCCTCGCGCTCCAGTGTCTACTATTCGCGATGATTAGTACACCATTCGGCTTTTTCCACCCACGTGTGGGCTTGTATCATCCCTGACACCTGCGTGTGGCTGTAGTTTTAGTGTTTCATCCACCTGCGAGTGGTAGGTCGGGCTTACTCCCCCTTTGCCTCCTGCATGTGGCATTTATCTTTTCTCTCTTGCTTGAACCATCTGCGTGCGGTGCGTCCCAGGTTAGTCCCCCCCGCGTGGGTTTCGGTTTACCTGTCCAGCGGAATCACCTGCGCGCGGTCCACCCTGGCTCCACCTTGGCGTTTTCGACAACCTGTCTTGGGTAACTCATTCCAGTGCTCGCCTCCGTTCCGCCCAATGAAGATCCTCAACTGGAACGCTCGCGGACTCAACTCCGCTGCTAAGCGGGACGTCGTGGCCGCGCTAGTTCGAGACCATTCCCCCTCCATCCTAGCGATCCAAGAATCCAAACTCTCCAACCCCTGCCACCAGACCCTGATGGAGATCTGCGGTTATAGATTGAGGGGCTGCCTGCAACTCCCTTCTACGGGCTCCAGGGGTGGGATCCTCCTATTCTGGGACGACTCCCTTCTCCAACTCTCCGACCCGCTCATCCTACAACACACCGTTTCCGCGAAGGTAAACCACTTAGATGGCCAATCAAGCTAGGCCATAACCACTGTCTACGGCTGAGCGAGTGACTCTGAGAAGGAAGCTTTTCTTCAGGAAGTTGAAACCATCGGCAACTTTTTTTGTTTCCCCATGGCTAATCCTCGGCGATTTCAATATGATCTACAAAGCAAATAACAAGAACAATCTAAACCTCAACCGCCGACTCATGACTCGTTTCAGGCAAACCCTCGACAACCCCAACCTAAAAGAGATCCACCTCTCTGGACGTCGTTTCACCTGGAGCAACGAGCAATCCCGGCCAACCCTCGTGAGACTTGATAGAGCATTCTACAACCCCGATTGGGAAATGATCTTCCCGTCATGCTCACTACTACCGCTCTCATCCACTGCCTCAGACCACTGCCCCCTCCTACTTACCGCCGAGTGGATGCCCCGCCCACCTAGACACTTTCGATTCGAATCCTTCTGGACAAAAATGCCAGGCTTCTCGGAGGTTGTTCAGCAAGCCTGGGGAGAAAACAACAACAACATGCCCACCCACCCCCTCCTTCGTTTCAAGCTGAAGCTCTCTCACACGGCCTCCGCCCTGCGCACCTGGAGCCATACACACATCAGAAACACCAGGCTCTAGTTGGCGGTCGCCTATGAGGTTATCCGTCTTTTTGACGTGGCCATGGAATCTCAGTCGTTATCTCAAGGTTTGCTTGACCTGCGCCGCTCGCTAAAGAATCGTATCCTTTGGCTGAGTGTCATCGACAAAATAATGTGGAAGCAGCGATCCCGTCTCTGTTGGCTCAAGCTGGGAGACGCTAACACGCGTTACTTCCACCTCAGGGCGAACAGCCGGTGCCGGAAGAATAACATTCACTCCTTGCAAAGCCCCTCAGGAACTCACACTGAATTCGCAGACAAGGCCAACGTCCTGCATTCTCATTTCAGCTCTATTTTCGGGGAAGACGCAACCCAAAATTTGGTTACAACGAGCAGATCCCTCAATTGGAACTTCCTGGGCCTGCCTACTTTGGATCTCTCCTCTCTTGAGGACCCCTCTCGCTCGATGAGCTCAAGTAGGTGATTTTTTCCCTTCCGAATGAGAAGGCCCCGGCCTGGATGGCTTCATATGGGAATTCTACAAGACTTGCTGGGACCACATATCTTTCTACCTGCTCGGAGCGCTGCAATGTCTCTTTGGCCTTGATGCTCCCGGCTTCCAATCCCTAAACTGCGCTGACATCATTCTTCTACCGAAGACGGCCCAGCACGTCCCTCAGACTACCGCCCCATCAGTCTTATCCATAGTTTGGGGAAGCTCTTTACCAAAATCCTCTCTTTGAGGCTGGCTCCCTTCATGGATGGGCTCATCTCACCATGCCAAAGCGCGTTCATCAAGAAACGACACATACAAGATAACTTTCTATTGGTCTAGGGTTGAGCCAAAACTCTTCACCGCTCCGGCACGTCAGCCCTATTCCTTAAACTAGACCTCGAAAAGGCCTTTGACTCGGTCTCCTGGGCCTACCTCCTCGACAATCTTCGTGCGCACGGCTTTGGCCCCCGTTGGCGAGACTGGATTTCGCTGACCCTCACATCCACTTCCTCAAGGGTCCTCCTCAACGGGTGTCTCACTGATATCATCCACCATACCAAAGGCCTGCGACAAGGGGACTCGCTCTCCCCCCTCCTCTTCGACCTTGCCATTGAACCGTCAGTGGCCCTTCTCCAACGGGCCATCGACGAAGGTGCCCTCTCGCCAATCCGCGGCCTCCAAGACAACTGTCGAGTCTCACTATTCGCTGACGATGCCGCCATCTTCTTAAAGCCGACCCAGGCTGATGTCTCCACCTTGGCATGCATCCTTCAAGCGTTCGGCAACATCTCCGGCCTTCGAACAAACTTTTCTAAGTCCCAGGTTGTCCCCATCAGACGCAACAGTCTGGACCTCAACACCATCCTGCATGACTTTCCAGCCGAAAGGGTGTCTGGCATCCCACTTTCCATCAGAAGACTACGACACGTTCACTTCCAGCCCCTCATCGACAAAATCAGAAATCGGCTGGCAGGTTGGAGGGGTCGTCTCATGTCTAAAGGAGAAAGGCTTACCCTGCTCAAAAGCAGTTCTCTCGGCCCTGCCGACCTATGTTCTCTCCGTCATCACCCCCCAACCTCAGTCATTAAGAAAATTGACCAAATAAGGAAAGCATGGCTTTGGAGCGGATCTGCTACCCTGGGGGCTCCACCCAGGGTCAATTGGAGCTTGGTCTGCTCGCCTACCAAGTTCGGGGGCCTTGGGGTTTTGGACTTATCCCGCTTCGGTCGAGCCCTTCGGCTGCGCTGGCTGTGGCTCAACAAGACGTCGCCCTATAGACCTTGAGTGGGCTCACTAGACCCTCCCACAGAGGCTGATGTAGCTCTCCTTCGTGCCTGGTGCTCGGTTACGCTTTGGAATGGGTCCTTACTATCCTTCTGGGAGGACAGTTGGCTTGCTGGCTCGTCGCCAAAGGATCTAGCACCGCGGCTCTTCCTATCTTTCACCAGCAAAGGGCGAAGCGTCATGGAGGCGCTTGAGAACAACAACTGGCTAATCGACCTAAGACGCAATATGGATCCCTCCCTCGTGACTGAACTTGTCCAACTTCTCCTCCGCCTCGCTCAGGCGTCGTTGGCGCCACTCGAAGATGACCTGATCACATGGCGTTTCTCCACAGACGGTCGTTTCTCCGTGAAAACTGCCTACAACATGCAGTTCATTGGTCGTCGTGAGCTCTCCCCGTAGCGCAGGGTCTAGCGGATATGGGCCCCATCCAAATGCAAGTTCTTTGTCTGGTTGCTTCTGGCCAGGAGGATATGGACAGCCGATGCACTATTACGAAAGCAACTGCCCAACGCTTACTTCTGCCCCCTCTGCCTGAGGAGCCTAGAAACTCCGAGCACCTCTTCCTGGAATGCAGCTTCAGCTCCTTCATCTGGCAATGGAAATCCGACCTACCGCTTTGGTAGAAAATTGATGTCACCCAGGATGCCAACCCAAAAACGACCATCTCCATTGCCATCGGCACCATTTGGCATCTCTGGCTCGAGCTGAATAACCGTGTTTTTCGCTCGTCCGAACGACCACCGGACGTTGTCTTTCGGCGACTTCTAGATGATCTGTGGCTGTGGGCAACCGCAGGAGCGTATTTTGTAATATCTTAATTCTTTGTACGTCCTCTGGGGGGAGGGCTTTAAAACCCCTAACTTTGTAAACCTCTTCTCTTTTGATCAATAGATGGCAGCTCTCCTGCCCTTTGCTAAAAAAAAACAGTCTTTCTGCACAAGAACAGCAATAAATCGCTTTTGAAGAGAGAGTAACAGATCACCGACGAGATGATGACACAAAACCGCGTCGATCATGACCCCGAAATGCATGGCCTGCTATAATTCCAAATACTGCTTTGCAATTAATCTCTTACAAGTGAAAGCTATAAAAACCAAAGAAAAACAAAAGCAAAAGGCCTTGATACATAGCAAGATCAACTACCGCGGCACATATATGACCAATGAATTATTACAAGGTGATGGATAATGGATGCGTACACCGAAAATCCGGATTCTTGAGACGATCGCGCACGTCGCGCGCCGTGCAATTAATTGCTGCAGATCACCAGAAGATCAACCACAGGCTCGAGATCGAGAGCGCAGCGAAAACGGCGGCGCGGCTCCAGCGCGGCGGCGCGCTCGACGGCATGAACCCGGGGTCCTGCGGGTACAGAGGCCCTTTGCCCGACGGCGTGCTGCCGCCGATCTCGATGTACGCCGCTGGCGGCGGCGGGCAGTAGGACACCCCGGGGTACGACGCCGGGGGCGGAGGACTGTAGTAGTAGTACGGCGGCGGCGGCGGGAATGCCGGCGGCGGAGGAGACGGATACACCACCGGGGGGCAGTCTGCGCTGCCGCAGGGAGAGCACCCGCCGCACTTCACCTCTCCGGTGACGGCGGCCGCCGTGGACGCCGCGGCGGCCATGGTCGCCAGCACGAGGACCGCCGCCGCCGCCGCCGTCTTTCCCATGGCCGGGCGCCGCACCGTATCGGTCGCCGGCGAGCTGGCTGGCTATCTAACTAGCTAGGCTAGTCTGACACACTACTACGTACCTAGGTAAGTAAGGAGTGACCGTGCTAGCTGGTCTTCAGCCACACCTTCTTATGATGCTACATGATGGCATCAGTCCAAACTCCAAATGCTGTACACATACCTCCTCTCTTTCGGAGGAATATTAGTTGGGAATGGATTCGTTCGGGTAGCTAGCTAGGCAGGTAGAATTGCGAGTGATTGTAAGCATAATTACACTGCGCAGTGACCTGTGATTAGTGGCCATTATCAAGATCAACGGGTGATTAGTGGCCATTATCAATTAAGATCAACGGGAGGGGTTGCTTGGGGCAGACGGACAGTGTGGCTTTCCGAGGCCGGCACCACGTACCCGCCAACCTCCGATCCAGTGCGGCTCGAAAGCGACGACCATGTGGCGGCCCCTAAATCGGTGGGCCCGCGGGTCAAATCGGCCACATGAAGCGTGCATTATCGGCGCCGCTCGCTTGCAAGGTTGCAATTATGGATGCGAGTTCGGTGCGGCCACAGCCACGGCGCCGGCAATGCATGCACAGATGCGCTCGCTCTCCCCACTCTGGGCGGGGTCGAGCACCGACGCGGCTGACGCGGTCGGTCGTCGCTGCATGGACGATGCATGCGCATCAGCGCATGTGCGTCTGCGTGCGCAAGTTGAGCTAGCCACTAGCCTGCGGCCTGCGGGCGCACGACGAGCTAGCGCAGCAGCGCTGTGTGCTTGCGTTGGGAGCTAGTGGAGAACGGGAGCCCCCATCAATCCATCATTGGGGTGGGGGTGAGCTGCCTAGGAGATAGCTTAAAGTTGGCTTCGCCTGCGCGCCAAGTTAAAATAAAGCGAGAAGAAGCTTCCGATCCGGGAAACGGTGGTGGTTGTGCGCGCGCGCGCCATGTGAGTGTGACCACCCACGATCCTAGCTCGGCACGAATTTATTGTGCATTTTTCATGTGGGGTGTGCAAATCCTACACATGCAACTGCATGCGTCAGTACGTACTTGTCTTTGTTATTCGAACATATATATTGTCGAGAGGATTTTTTTATTTGCCTTTCAAACCTAGCTAATTTCACGATATGTCATTGTTTTTTAAAAGTTTATGACTTGGTTTGTCACGTTAACTTCTTTCCTATTTGTTATTTTCATCAACTCAGTTAGTTTTAGCCGTTAGAAAGCTCCGTTAAAAAAAGGTGTTTTTGATATTTTTGGATTTAATATTTAAAAATTCATCATTGGGTAATTCAAATTTCTAAAATTTTTGTATAAAATTATGGGGACCCCAGGAGATCCCCGAAAATACAACTGCCCAGAATTTCAGTTGCCTTTCGAAATAATACAGACAGCCAAACTTTATTACATAACTAGAGTTATTTTACAATATGACTTATAATTTTTATTACACCTCTAAATTTTACACTACAAAACCACAGGCATGGCTCGAGTGTAGGATAAACTAAAATTCTACACCAAACTCTTCCAGGCTTTCAAATGAAAAGTCTTCTGCTGAAAAGAAAGGACCTACCTAAAAGAGGGGTAGCCCGCAAAACAACGAGTAAGCACTTACGTCCAAACAGGTTTCCATATGCATGCCTATTAACTACATGCAAGGTTTTAATAGAAATTGACAGGGAGATTTAATAATAGACTTACTGCAAATTTTAAATAGTTTTTAGAAAAATCCTATATTTTGCTAATTCTTTTCTAAAACATTTTTGAATAAGATTTTTTTTATAATAACCAGGCTTTCAAAGCTGACTCTAGACCAGACCAACAACAACCTTACAATCACACCTCTAACCTGATTTATGTCAATATTTAGAATAGACATCACCCCTGCGATATAACCTCATATCTCAGAAGTATGGTTCATCGATGATTTGTTTTTAACGACTCTACAGAATTTGCCCGGCTTTACCCGTAAAATGATCAGTAATACGGTTTGAGCGGAAATTTGTATCTTTTCTATCATTACATAATTCAGTTATGAGCAATGAACAAACCAAGCACCGCCCCCCCCCAAACAAGTGTCCCCTAGTCCGCAACTAGAGCAACCCACCATGCGTCTCACATTCCCATTGTTTGTTCACGCTAAACTTCCAACAACACCAACAACACACCAACCTTAACACGATCAAAACCTCAACAACTTAACCTCTTTTCAACTCAACCAAAAGTTAGATTAATTATGCAACAAACATGATCCTATATGCTTATATGAGACCTTGCCATTATTATGGTTAAATTATATTCCCTAGAGTTTTCCTATGACTTAATAGGGAAGCTATAATCTAAATGGGATTATGACTACATGCAATCATAAATACTTTCAAATAAATTGGACAAAAATTAATTAACTAGAAAATAAATGCATATTATAATATAAGGGAACATGAAATCTGCCTAGCTCGGCTAGATCTTCGGGTCCGCACTGTTTTCCTGATATTCCTGCTCGGCTGATCCGGTGGCAATGAATTTGTTTTCTACACGTTGAAGAAAGGGGAAAATGGAGGGAATTTAATAAAAAGGGAAAAAATGCATGGAGCATGAATGCATGAAACTATTTTTAAAAAGGTATTTTTAGAAAAAGGTTAGGGTGGACTAGGATGGTGATGGTTTGTATGATTTGATAATCTCTGGAAAAATTTCTTATAAAAGGAAATGGTGATGGGGATTTTTGGCATTATTCTGGATAGAATAATATGGAAGGTTAATTTTGGCATTATTTTGGTAGATCACCGGTTAGCAAGAATTTATGCGTGTGTACGTGAGATAAGTGTGGATCAAAAAATTTCCAGAGATCGGGGTTGACAACAATAACGCTATCGGAGTTCCGAGATGGAAATTGTTGAAGATATAAGGTGAAAATCTTGAAAATATATTTTTAAATAAAATATTGTGATAAAATATTTTTATTTGGATTTTTGGAAAAATGGAAATAAATTTTAAGAGTATTTTCCTATAGAAAGAGAAGGAAAACAGTTTATTTTCAAATTTTTAAACTGTAAATGGGGCATTTTATATTTTTTATAAATACTAGACTGAATTCTAGATTTTTGGAAGTTTTGTTGAAGGGTATTTGCTATTTTATGCAAAATGGGAAGCTATATCTGGAAAAATAAAAAAGAAAAACAAAATGGGTTAACCGGGTAGGAGCTGGGCCGGCCCATGTACAAGCAGTGCACAGCGCAGGCGCTGACAGGAGGGGCCTGCAGGGTAGTGAGATAGAGAGAGGAAAATGGAGGGGAGCGACGAGGAGGAGCTCACCGGCGGCATGGGTGGCCGGAGTGCTTCTGGGGACGGCAAACTTGATGGAGGCGTCGTTGATGCTCGGTAGCGAGGGACGCGACCGAGCGGCGAGGCTAGGCGGCAGTGCTTGAAGATTGTGGCGGAGGAGAAGCTCCGATGATCGCCGATGGAAGGTGGTGGTGGAGGAGAGGTGGCTTGGGTCGGAGAAGCTCCGGGGAAGGCCTATTTATAGGCGGAGATGAGCGGCGGAGGCTTGAGGCGAAGGCCGAGGGTTTTTTCCAAACTACGGCAAGCAATTGGTGGCGGTCTGAGGCAAACCATGGGTGAAGATGCAGGGGATAGAGTCGGTGGCGACGTGGTGATTATGTAAATGGCTATGCCATGACCTGGATGGATCGGAGTCGACGGCGACCAGGGATTCCGGCGGGCGGCACGGCGGAGGAGGCGGCGTTGGAGGTTTCGGGGTGGCAGCGCCGTCGGGGAAGGAGGAAAACAGGGGCGCCGTTGGATTTAGATAAACCGAAGGGGTACGGTTAAGCTGACGTGGCTGACTCAGGGGCGTTGGATCTAAACGGACAGATCCCGGCTGTCCGTTGCCACTTAACGCATCGGACAGAAAGGAAAAGAGACACGCCGAAGCGTATTTCCAAAAAAGGAAAGCAGAATCTAAGAATTTCTGAAAAGGAAAGAGCTTAACTGAATTTCCAGAAAATAGATTTATGCTTTGGAAATTCATAGAAACTTAGGGAGCTCAGAAAAATATGAGATTGGTCTCTAAAAATCAAGAAAAAAGAGGAGAACCTAATGGTGAAATAAAAGTTGATATTTTATGGTATGAATATCCTTGGTAAAATAAAAGAGGTGATTTCTTTAATGAATAAAATAGGAGTTGCTTTGGAAAATTTTAAAAAAATTAGGGAAGGTTTCTAGGGGCTTAAAAATGATTTTTGTGAAAACAATTTCATGTTAAAATGGGTTAATTTTGGGTATGTTACAAAAATTATGTTCTACTTGATATTCAAACTTCATAATTCTTTCTCTTTTCTATTTTTATCCTATTTTCATTGGACATGTTGGTACCAATTTTTTATAACATCCCGAAATTTTGAAATTCACTGTCATTTTTTAGTACGTGTAATTTTCATCCAAAGAAAATTTCCACACATCTTTTTTTTTCACTTGTTGTAGGGGAAGACACCCTTGACCCCTTTGACCAAATCTAGGAGAAAAGCTCACATTGAGACCTAATTCCAAGCACCCGCACGGCCCTGAAATCAACTCTAGGAGAAGAGCCCGGCTAGGGCCCTCTTGAGCACGCACTCGTGTAGCCCTAGAGTTAAATCCAGAAGAAGAGCATGCACGAGGACCTTCCAGGAACCCATACGACCCCGGAGCCAACTCTGGGTTGAGAGCCCGCGTTGGGACGTCCCGGACACCCGTGCAGCCCCGAATAGGGATGGCAGAAAAACCCATGGGTATGGGTACCCATGGGTACCGACCCGATGGGTACGGATATGGGTCACAACCTATACCCATGGGTTTTTCGGGTTCGGGTATCCGAATAAGTCGGGTTCGGGTTCAGTTTTATACCAATGGGTACCCGAATTCTAACAATGGGCCATATATATGTGTGTATGTGGCTGCACAGGCCTGCCTCAATAGTCCAAAGGCCCACACGACCACAGCCCACGCGGCCACAGTGCCCCTCAAAACCCTACTCTAATCCATCGCCCGCCCGCCCCTCCCTCTAATCCCAATCCCGCAGCCACTCTCCCTCGGTCTCTCCCCCTCAGCCCCTTCCTCAGCTCCCCGCCTCGGCCTCTCCCTCCCATGGGCCACCGCCGAGCTGGCCCCCTACCTCCGCCGCCACCGCATAGGGCTGGGCCGTCGCCGAGCCACCCTCTTGTCGCCGCCACCGCATATGACGGGGCCACCGCCGAGCCACCGCCAGGTTTCCACGTTGGCGGCGCCCTGCCCGTCGACCCCCTGCGCCTCCACAGGCCACAGCACGCCGACGCCGCCACGGGTGAGCTTCTCTCTTCCCCTCCCCTTCTTCTCTCCCCTCCGTCGGTCTCTTCGGTTGCGTCGGCGGCACCGCCCCTGCCGCGCCCCCTCCCTCGGTCTCTCCTCTCCATGTCGACCGCCGCCCCCTACTGTGCCGACGCCTCCCTCTCTTTCCTCCCTCTCACTTATTTTCGAGCATGGGTACCCATCGGGTATCGGGTACCCGTCGGGTTCGGGTATGGGCGCGATGTTATACCCGTGGGTCTTTTTGGGTTCAGGTATAGGTTAGATTTTCGGGTTTCGGGTTCGGGTATGATAGAGGTGTACCTGGAGATACCCGCTCGATTGCCATCCCTAGCCCCGAAGTCATCTCCAGGTGAAAACCTCGTGCAGGGACCCCAGGGCACATGTGATCAGAAAACCTCCATGTGCCAGGAACTTGGGTACACAAAGTAGAGTTCCCACCCAAACCAGTCGAAAGGAGAGCACGGAGTATAAAAATGCGACGTCTGATAAAAGCTAGCCGCCACTGTAGCAATGAGACAGATGGTGGCCACAGGCAATTAGGAGCCAAAAGCACATAGCAGAGGAGGCAACCGCACTCTTGTCTCCACAAAAAAAAAAAAAGACTGAAAAGATTAACACATGAATGGAAAAGACAAGCAAACCCCTACTCATCCATGGGCAAATAGGGACCCGTATGCAATTCACCATCCTGCCCCCAAGATCCCTAGTACGACCAAAGGGTAATGTAGGGATACTGCTTGTAACCCATATAAGGGGCTTCAAACCTATTGTAAGATCAAATCATTCACACGCAATACATTGCAAACGACCACTATTTCCTCATCCTCGAGTCACATTTCCATCACGTTGAGCCCCCCTTCTGATTTCCACCAAGAGAGGGGGTGCCCAAAAACTTGTATGGAACACCCCGACAACATCACTATTTTTTATGAATATTCTATTTTATAACGTATTGAAAAGACAGGGACAAAGGAGGCACTTCACAACCAACTTAATGGCAAAGAGACAACACATTAACAAAATTGGTATACAGAGAGAATTTCTTGCGACATAGTAAATAAAGAATAGAACATGGATTTGACTGAGTTTTAGTGACAAATAAGGAATCTCTTTATATTATTATAGCAAGCCTGCAATTACCTAGCTTCTTGCCATATTGATTCATCTCCCTCCAAGATCAACACATAGTATTGGGCTTGGGTCCTATTAGCTGCTACATTCGTAAGTCCAATCGGAGTCACAACCAAGATTTTAGACCCAGTGAAGTAAAAAAATATCAGTTATAAAGCCCTAAATTTTAACTTTTACTCCCCCATAACCGTTAACCGATAAGGGACTAAATCCAATGTGACATACCCAAAAT
Organism: Raddia distichophylla; assembly: GCA_005191435.1. NCBI lineage: Eukaryota > Viridiplantae > Streptophyta > Magnoliopsida > Poales > Poaceae > Raddia > Raddia distichophylla. The sequence goes on along the minus strand of SPJY01036230.1, from coordinate 908,922 downwards.
TCACCCAATTTTAGCACAAAATATTTCGCAAAAATCATTTTTGGACCCCTTTAAACCTCCCTTAATTTTCTAAGAATTTTCCAAAACAATTCTTATTTTATTCCATTTAAGAAATCTCTTCTTTTATTTATCCAAAGATTTTCATCCCATAAAATATCAACTTTTATTCCACCATTATCTTCCTCTCATTTTGCTATATTTTTAGAGACCAATCTCATATTTTTCGGAGCTTCCTACATTTTTCTATGAATTTCCAAAGCCTAAAATCTTTTCTGAAAATTCAATTAAATCCTTTCCTTTTCTGGAATTTTCGGATTACGCTTTCCCGTTTTGCTATACGCCTTCAGCGTGTCTCTTCCCCCTCCACCCCGGTGCATTAAGTGACACTTGACGGCTCAGATTGACCCCATCCAAATCCACGCTCAAGATGCTGCCACGTCGCCACCCCCACCGTACCCCTTCGGGTCAATCTGACAACGCCCATTTATTTTCCCCCAGATCCAACGGCACCGCTGTTTCCTCCTTCATCCACCAGCGCCGTCACCCCGAAACCGCTGGCACCGCCGCCTCCGCCGCGCCGCTCGCCAAAATTTCACGTCGCCGCCGTTTCCGAGCCATTCAGGCCACGACATAAAACACCTACGACATCGCCACATCGCCGCAAAGCTAATCCGACACCTCTCCACCCATAGTTCGCCTCGGAGCGCCGCCGATTGCTCGCCGGAATTCACCGCCACCCTCGGTTTTCCTCTCCTGTCGCCACTGCATCGTCAAGCCAAGCTTCCTCCACTACCCTCCTCTCCTCTCCTCACCGGAGTACCGTCGCCGACGAGCCCTTTCTTCGCCGCCGCACTGTGTTCGCCGCACCACCATTCTCGGCTACCTCAAGCCCCACCGCCACCACGGTTAGCTTCCCCTCGCCTTCAATTTCTTATTCCGAGCACCACCCGCCGTCTCCGGCCATCCACGCCGCCGGTGAACTTCTCCCCTCGTCGCCCCTCTTTTCCCCTTCTCTCCCTCACTGCCATGCGGGCCCCTCCAGCCAGCCTATGCCCGCATGCGCTGCACAGCTCTGTCTCGCTAATGGGCCGACCCAGCTCAGCCCAGTTAACCTCCTTTTGTTTTTCCTTTTTTTTAATCTCGAGATATACCTTTCCAATTTTATGTTACACATGCATAAATTCTTGCTATCCGGAGATCTACCAAAATAATGCCAAAATTAACTTTCCATTCGGAGTAATGCCAAAAATCCCCATCCCCATTTCTTTTTATAAGAAAATCTTTCTGAAAATTATCAAATCATACAAACCATCACCATCCTAGTCAACCCTAACCTTTTTCGTAAAAAAAACCTTTTTAAAAAATGATTTCATGCATTCATGCTCCTTGAATTTTTCTTTTTATTAAATTCCCTCCCTTTTTCCCTCTCTCCAACATGTAGAAAACGAATTCATTGCCCCCGGATCAGCCGAGCAGGATTATCAGGGCAATAGTACAGATATCGAAGATTTAGCCGAACCAGGCAGGTTTCCTGTTCTCTAATATTGTATTATGCATTTATTTTCTATTTAATTAATTTTTGTGCAAATTGATTTAAAAGTATTTATGTTTGCATATAGTCATAAACCCATTTAGATTTTAGCTTCCCTATTAAGTCATAGGAAAACCCTAGGAATATAATCTAGCCATAATAATGGCAAGGTCTCATAGGAAAACCCTAGGATCATGATTGTTGCATTTTAATATAACTTTTGGTTGAGTTGGAAAGAGGTTGGGTTGTTGAGGTTTTGGTCGTGTTAAGGTTGGTGTGTTGTTGGAGTTGTTGGAAGTTTAGCGTGAACAAACAATGGGAATGTGAGACGCATGGTGGGTCGCTCTAGTAGCGGACTAGAGGACACTTGTTTAAGGCCGGTGGTTGGTTTGTTCATTGCTCTTAACTGAATTATGTCATGATAGAAAAGATACAAATTTTTGCCCAAACCATATTGCTGATCATTTTATGAGTAAAGCTGGGCAGATTCTGTAAAGACGTTAAAAACAAATGGACCATACTTCTGCGATATGAGGTTGTATCGCATGGGTGATGCCTATTCTAAATATCGACATAAATCAGGTTAGAGGTGTGGTTGTAAGGTTCTTGTTGGACTGGTCTAGAGTCAGCTTTGAAAGTCTGGTTTTGTGGGGACCCCGGGAGATCCCCGAAAATACAACTGTCCAGGATTTCAGTTGCATTTCGAAATAGCAGAAACAGCCAAACTTTATTATATATCTAGAGTTATTTTACAATATGGCTTACAATTTTTAATACACCTCCAAAATTTACACTTCAAGACCACAGGCATGGCTCGAGTGTAGGGTAAACTAAAAATCTACAGTGAAATCTTCCAAGTCTTCATATGAAAAGTCTTCCGCTGAAAAGAAAAGTCCTAATAGGTTTCCATAGTCCGCTACTAGAGCGACCCACCAAGCGTCTCACATTCCCATTGTTTGTTCACGCTAAACTTCCAACAAACTCCAACAACACTCCAACCTTAACACGACTAAAACCTCAACAACTTAACTCTTACCAACTAAACCAAAAGTTAGATTAAAAAGCAACAATCAAGATTGTGAGCATCGTTGAGCACTAATTCTTTTAGTGGCATTGATGACGTATACATTTGCGCTAGGGAGTTCTTGGACCTTTCATGGAACCCTAGCGAGGCTTCGGTGAACTTTTGAGTTGCTTCGAGATAATCTAAGCATGACCGGGCGAGTGAAGAGGTCATGTGTAGATCTAGGAGTAGCTAGGTTTTTCTTTTTGTCGCCCATGCTTCAAGAGGGGTCTAATTATCTCGATCGTGCCAAGTCTCTCCTCTCTTAGTCCTCAAGTCATCCACAAATAGCTAAAGAACCCAACCCGTTAAAAATCACTTGAGACGTGCCTTTTCAGTGCTCATCGGACCAGGTCCGACCGCCATCGGACAGGGTCTGGCGAGCCCAAACCCTAGAATCTCTGTTCTGTTGCTGGTCGGACTGAGTCCGGCGAAGTCGGACCGGGTCCGACCGTTTTCGGACCGAGTCCGATAGTGCCCTTGTTCCAGCGCCTAAAGCTCCGTCGGACCGGGTCCGACCACCGTCGGACCGGGTCCGACAGCATGTGTGTCAATCGTTCTGAGGCATGGTTGCAGCCATCGGACCGGGTCCGATGACCATCGGACTGGGTCCGACGGGTACTGTTACGGCTAGTTTTTGGAGTCTTCCCGAGCTCCAATGACTAGTTCCTCTCCGGGGGGTATTTATTGATCTGGGTAGGCAGCCATTACTGAGGTTTGATGCTCCACTTCACCTAGTCAGCATCTACTCATCTAAGGGGTGTTCTAGAGCCGTTCCTCCACCAGTTCATCCACCACCTACCTTCCCCCAAACCGAGCTTCATGGAAATCCTTCGATTTGGCATGATCGAGGCGATTCGGGCTTATTACTCTTGAAGAAGGTGTTCTTCTTGGAGGTGTGGGCTTGGGAGTAGGCCTTGGCGTGTGGCTACTCTTGAGTTGGTGTGAAGGTGACGGAATCCATCACACCGGAGTAGCAGAACGACTACCGAGGAGTAAACGAGGCATGTGGCTCAAGAGGGAGCCGGTCCTTGTGTGCAAGGGTTAGCCTCAACGGAGGAGGCCAAGATTGACATAGAAAAAGCTCCTACTTTCGATGGCACAAATTACTCCCATTGGAAAATTCGAATACAATGTTATTTATAAGCTCTTAGCTATGATGTTTGGATTGCTTGTGAGTCCAATTATCCGACTCCCACCAATCCTTTGTCTCTCACTCCTGTCGAGATAGAATATCGGCGATACAATGCCATAGATAGAAATGCTTTACTTTTCAATGTGAGTGTTGATGTGTTCAATCGTATTAGCAATCTCACAAAAACTAATGAAATTTGAAAAACTTTGAAAGAAATTCATGTTGGTAGCTCGAAGCTAGTAGAGGATAAATTAGCTCTTGTAGGAGACAATTTGATCATTTCAAGATGCTACCTAATGAGAGTGTGAATGATATGTTCTCTAGGTTGAACCCGATCACCAATGACATCGGCATGTGTGGAAAGCCCATGGAGGATATTGATGTATGCCCAAAGATTCTTGATATTGTTCCATTCGAGTTCAACTCACTTGTTACTATGCTCCAAAATAGCAAAAAGTTGAAAACTCTCACACCAACTAAGCTGCTCGGAAAGCTTGCTCATATGAGATGAGGATTAATGGTTATGAAGATTCTCCTCATGCCAAGAAGACTATTGCTTTTTCCGCTCAAGCGAAAACAAAGAAGAAGAAGATTGAAGAAAGTGATACTGATTCCTCCGATGATGGGATTCCGAAAATAGAGGAGTTAGCTCTTCTAGTCAAGCTCTCAAGAAAGCTAATCAAGAGGTTGACATTTAGGAATGGAGGTCCATCATTAAGGCGAAAACCTATCTCCGAAATGCGATGTTATGAGTGTGGAGAGAAGGGTCACTTGGTGGCGGATTGTCCCATGAATAAGAAGAACAAAAGCAAGTTTAGAGATCAAGAGGGAGATAAAGATGACAAGAAGAAGCATAGACACTATCGCAAGAGCGAGAACAAGTTCAAGAATAAAAACAAGGCTCTTGTAGTTGAGAAGTCAAAAAAGAAGGAGTGCTCAAGCTCTTCATCATCATCATCCTCATCCGATGAAGAAGAAAACACAAGATCTCACGGTTTAGCCGGACTCGCTATTAAGGAGAATGATCCATCGGTTATTCCTAAACAAAGACTTTGTCTAATGGCCGACATGCAAAATGAGATCGTTGGAGAGTGGATCACCGATAATGAAGACTCTTGGGCGGACACATCCAAGGAGTCGTCATCAACAAATCTCCACCCTCAATGTGTCTCATGGCTTTGGAATATAAGGTAACAAATGAAAAACCCTCTCTAGTTAAGTTTACTCGTTTAATTGATGATTTAAACAATGCTCTAGAGAAGGAAAAATCTAAGTGCAAAAAGTTGATGAAGGTGCACAAAGAGCTTGCTAATGAATTTAAAACTTTGCTTGAAAACATGAATCTCTAGAAGATGATTACGAAGCTCTTAGTTGTCAACTTGAAATTCTAGAAAATGATCAAGCTATGGTTAAGTGTAATCATGATAATGCTATTAATGATTGCTCAATTGTTAGATGCGATGTTGGTGTGACTTGCGATTTGATTGACACTATTAACGGGCCCGTTAGCATGTCCCTTGACACATCTTTGGCCTTGTCACCCACCATCACCCCTAATACTAGCTCTTCAACATCCACTAGTACCACACCCTTATTTGACAAAATGTGTAATTTGGGTACTTGTGGCTTTGCTTCTTGTTCCAATTAGCTAGTTAAGGAAAATTTGATTTTAAAGGATAGAATTGAGTAATTAGACACTAAATTGGCTAAATTAATTGTTGGGAGGTCAAACCCTGACAAGGTGCTTCGGGAGCAAAGGTATGCCTTGGGCAAGCATGATTTGGGGTTTAACCCCGAGGATTTGCCCAAGGACGGCTGGGGAAAGCCAAGCTCACTTTTGTCAAGCCGAGCACTCATTGTCATTTGTGTAAGGGTAAAGATCATAGAGCCGTTGCTTGTACTCTAACTAGATCATCCAAATTCATGCCTCAAACTCAATTCTTAAATGCTAGCTTCATGTTGTTAAAAAAGAACGGCGCCACTTTTGCTAAGTACATTGGTGCTTCCAAAGATGATAAAAATGTAAAAGCTATTTAGGTGTCTAAGTGTTTGATGACTAACCCTAAAGGATCCAAGAAGAAGTCTTGGGTACCTAAATCCCAAGCTTAATCTCGTGTGTGTAGGTGAACTACAAGAGCGGCGGTCGAAATTGGATCTTCGATAGCGGTTGCACTCAACATATGACCGGCTCCTCTCGTATGTTCACCTCACTAGAAGAGAAGAAGGACCCCGACCACAAGATCACATTTGGGGACAACTCCAAACGAAAGGTAATCGGTATAGGTAAAATTGACATATCCAACGACCTATCCATCTCAAATATTCTTTTGGTTGAAACTTGCAATTTCAATCTTCTCTCCGTTGCTCAAGTGTGTGATTTAGGATTTGATTGTGATTTTTCTAGTAGCGGCGTTCGTGTTGTTTCTTCGGTTGATCAAAGTGTTGCTTTCGAGGGCAAACGATTTTCAAACTTGCATTTGATCGATTTCACTAATCGTGATTCTTTGCAAAACTTGACTTGTCTTCTCACCAAATCTTTTCTTGGTTGGTTATGGCATAGACGTCTTGGACATGTCGGAATGGGCACTTTGAAAAAGGTTTTTAAGCACGAACTAGTTGTTGGAGTGAAGGATGTGAAGTTTGAGAAAAATAGATTGTGCAGCGCTTGCCAAGCCGGTAAACAAATGGTTAATCCTTATCCTTCGAAGGTGTTTATGTCAACATCCCGACCACTTGAACTTTTTCATATTGATTTGTTTGGCCCAACCATCTATGCTAGCATAGGAGGTAATTCTTATTGTCTTGTGGTCGTTAAATATTTTTCTCGCTTTACTTGGGTGTTTTTCATTGCAAACAAAATTTTTACCGGTGACGTTTTTCAAGCGTTTTGCCTTAAAAGCACAAAAGGAGTTCGACACCTAAATAAAGAAGGTAAAGAGTGATAACGGCACTGAGTTCACTAATTCAAACATTGAAGATTTTTGTGATGAGTTAGGTATTAATCATGAGTTCTCGGCGGCCTATACTCAACAAAATGGAGTAGTGGAGAGGAAGAATCGGACGTTAATCGAGATGGCGAGAACGATGCTTGATGAGTACGGCACGCCGCATGCCTTTTGAGAGAAAGCCATCAACACGGCGTGTCACGCAATCAACCGCCTCTACCTTCATTGACTCATTCACAAGACCTCATATGAACTCGTAGTGGGACGAAGGCCCAATATTTCATATTTCCGAGTCTTCGGGTGCAAGGTATATATTTATAGGAAGATGACTCATTTGGGCAAGTTCCAAAAGAGGTGTGATACCGGTATCATGCTAGGTTACTCTTCTCACTCTAAAACTTTTTGTGTTTACAATACTTCCTTAAGTCGTGTTGAAGAGGGTTATGATGTTAAATTTGATGAATCTAAAGGCTCACAAGATGAGCGAGATGTTATGAGCAATGTAGGTGATAAGCCACTTCGTGACGTCATGGTTTTGATGGAGGTCGGTGAAGTTCGACCCTCACCGGAGTTAAAGGATGAAGACGAACCCTCCATCTCTATCGATCCTCCATCACAAGCTAAACGCACCTCTCCAGCGACAAAAGATGAAGAATTGAACGAGACTCAAATTGATCATATTGATCAAGCTCAAGAGGAGGGCGATGATCAACAAATATTCGTCCAACAACATCGCTCTATTGCCAAGGATCATTCTATTGTTCAAGTCATCGGCAATCTCAATCAAGGCGTAAGAACTCTTTCACATATTGCAAGTTATTGTGAGCATCACACGCTTGTTTCAATTGTTGAGCTTAGGATTATTGATGAGGCGTTGGCGGATGTGGATTGGATACTTGCCATGCACAAAGAATTGAACAACTTCACCCGCGATGAAGTTTGGGAGCTTGTGGAGAGACCAAGGGATCACAATGTGATTGGCACTAAATGGGTCTTCCGCAACAAGCAAGATGAAAACGGTGAAGTGGTTCACAACAAGGCAAGATTAGTGGCGTAAGGATTCACTTAAGCTGAAGGTCTTGATTATGGAGAAACATATGCGCCGGTTGCTCGACTCGAAGCTATACGGTTACTCTTAACATTCGTCTCTCTTTACAACATTGTTCTTTATCAAATGGATGTTAAAAGTGTTTTTCTTAATGGTTTCCTTAATGAGCTTGTGTTTGTTAAGCAACTGCTCGGTTTTAAAAACCTTGAATACCCTAACCATGTCTATAAGCTCACTAAGGCGCTTTACGGTCTCAAGTAAGCTCCTAGAGCATGGTATGAGCGCCTTAGAGACTTTCTCCTACAAAAAGGATTCAAAACGGGTGCGATTGATTCCACTTTGTCCCTCAAAACGATTGACAATGATTTATTTATTTGTTAAATTTATGTGGATGATATTATATTTGGATGCACTAATCAAGCTCTTTGCAAGGATTTTGAAAATATGATGTCGAAGGAATTCGAAATGTCAATGATTGGAGAGTTCATATTTTTTTCTTGGATTTCAAATTAAACAACTCGAGGAGGGGACCTTTGTGTGTCACGAAAAATATACTAAGGATCTCCTCAAGCGCTTCTTGATAATGGATTGCAAGCCGATTAAGACATCTATGGCCACTAATGGGCATCTAGATTTGAATGAAGGAGGAAAGCCCGTAAACCAAAAACTTTATCGCTCCATGATCGGTTCGTTTCTTTATCTCACTGCTTCTCGACCCGATATAATGTTTAGTGTGTGCATCTGTGCTCGTTTTCAAGCTTCCCCTAATGAAGTGCATCTAGTTGCCATAAAACGTATTTTGAGATACGTATTTTGAGATACTAAAAATTCACTCCTAGCCTAGGACTTTGGTATCCCAAGGGAGCGCGGGTTGAGCTTCTTGGCTATTCCGACTCGGATTATGCCGGTTGCAAAATTGATCGCAAAAGCATCTCGGGGTTGTCGCTTACTAGGACGCTCAGTCGTGTCATGGGCTTCGAGGAAGCAAAACTCCGTGGTGCTATCTACCACGAAAGCGGAATATGTGGCGGCGGGGAGTTGTTGTGCTCAACTCTTGTACATGATACGGATGGTTAGTGACTTTGGGCTAAAATTTGAAAAAGTGCATCCTCTTTGTGATAATCAAAGTGCGGTAAAAATTACCAATAATCCGGTTCAACATTCCCGTACCAAGCACATCGACATCCGTCATCACTTCGTTCGTGATCATGTTGCCAAGGATGACGTTGTGCTTGCGTACGTGAGAACGGAGAATCAATTAGCGGATATCTTTACCAAACCCTTGGATGAGGCACGGTTTTGCAAACTAAGAATGAACTAAACATACTAGATAGCTCCAACACGTGTTGAGTGTTTCACATTTGGTTTTTGGGTCTTATTTGAATTCTTTGATTCCTTTTTGACCCGTGTCACATTTAGGGGGAGTTTAAGTTTATCTCATAATTTCACAACTCTTTTTTATTGTGAAGAAATGAATTTGTTTTGAGTTAGCACATTTTGCCCTATATTTTAGACTAAAAACAAATTTGAGCCTCATAGTATATCTCATATCCTCTTACCATTGCAAAATTTTCCAAATTTGAAAACTCTTATCCCTTTGAGAAATGCTTCATTTGAATAAACCTTTTGGTAAAATTTCTTACTTGCTTCAAAGGTCTTGAAAATGCTTTTGAAAAAAATAATAAAAATAAAAAATATATGTGCTTAAACTCTAAAATGGACCATATGCTTGAATTGACATATCAATTGCCTTCTTGACGGGCCCAGATCTACTTACATTTGAAACTCGTCCTGTGGAACAGCACTAGTGCCTGGATCAGTACACTAGTGCCACACATCACATAGCTGGATCATCACATACAATATTGAACGAAATATATATTACAAGATGAACATAGTAACCAGGTGCTGGTACCAAATACAACGGTATGTCTTGTTGACAGTTGTATTATAACAAGGATGTTATTCAGGCGGAAGCTGCGCTATGATTTTAAGTGAAGATCCTAGTCTATGTATGTGACCTCCGGACTGCAGGAGAGCCTATATCTGGCCGGCATTATCACACTTGATCTCCATCCTCGTGGCATGTGTAATCTCCATCTTCAGGGTTTCCATAATCTAAAAGAGTGAGTGGGTGCGAGGGTAAGTGCGCAATCAAACCGTACTTGCAAGTTAACACCGTCCTTAATGCATAACAGTGTTAAGGCTTTATAGTGGAGTTCATGGTTATTTTATTTGCAGAAACGCCAATTTTAGAAATAACATATATAAAAGCCTATACCTATCCATTTTCGAAAGGACATCTCCAAAAAGATGTCGAAAAAAGAGTATATTAGTATTCACAATTTCATAACCCTTGCCACACAGGCGTCACTCTTATGCCACAAAGGCACACGTCCCATCTTCTTTCTTCCACCATCTTTTCCGGGTCGGCAATTTCCCGTTGCGAACCCTATCTTCCCCGAGTAGAGTGAACTGGGGACTCTAACACACCGCGCTGATTGCCGCTGATTGCCGTTCAACAGATGCATCGGTCCCGACAGATCACCCCGGTAGACAAGGTCAGATTTCTACACAAGAAACGGCATGAAACACCTTCCCCTCAGGATCAGTTACGGGCTACACAAGCACTTTTTGGATACACAATCCCCAATCCTGCGCTCCGCGCGATGGCCACGCGTTGTGGTGTGAGAGACCATAAGCTTACACAAAGGGTATGGCCGGCGGAAGACTCCGCTGTGCCCAAGACTTGAGCACCCTCCCAGACGAGCCCTTACTCCATCTGGATTCCACCTTCTCATTATCATTACCTCCCTCAGAGGTATTTATCACACAAATAATTTCTCTGGGTCCATCATGCCCAACTCCCTTCTCTTCCATCATTTCCATCCCCAGTTCCTGTTATCTCATCTCTCGGAACCATACTCACACATCACACATCAACACATGCAACACAAATCTCATCATGATCAAGGTGTGTATGTATCTATCCACCGATGAGTTTTGGCTCACCAGTGCGGGATTGGATACCCGATTAAAGCAGTAGACCTAAGCATTTCTAAGCAAATTAACGAACATGCATTATCAAAACATAGCAAGCATGCACTTTATATATTTAAAACAAGATATCTTTAAAAAACTGGGTAAAAATATGAGCTATAGTGTTAACTCGCCTTGAGGGTCGGATGAGTGCACTTGGCTAGCTTCCAGATATCCTTCCCCTGGAACCGGATCTTCTATAAGATCAGAGATCCCAAATTATAAAATATCCTTAATAAATTACGAATGCAAATGCAGGGCTGGGCGTTGATCGTCGACGAAAATGCTAAGCTAGTGGCCTGAGGCTGATAAGGTCAAATTTACCAAATACCCCTAGATATATTTCTATTTGGGAAAGGTGAAATTATCTATATTTAAGTCTTATTTAATATATTGAGAGCCTCTTCTATGGATCAAATCCTAATTTCATAATTTTCCCAGGGTGTGGAGAGTTCCTAATATTTCCTAGAATTCTCTAGGAATTTTCTGAAGTGATCTGCTATTTTTAATTAGTAAATACAAAAGTAATCCTATTATTAATTTTATAAACATTTATTAATGAAATATGCAAAGTTATATTTTTAATGGGCTCTATACAATATCTAGTATTTTTCATAATTTTCTCATAATTTTTATAAGTCTCCTTATATTTTTAATAAATCGAAAACCATAAATCAAAATCTGTAATTAACTGTATTCAAGAGCTGACATCATGCTGACGTCATGCTGATGTCAGCCGTCTTCAACCTCCGTCCAACGCATGCCCGACGGAAAGAAACCTCGATTGCAGGAGCTACGGTCCACCGTTTTGGACGTTCTTGGGATCTACGGATTCGTCTCGACGGCGCGCTTCTAATGGTTCCACCTACACAGCCGGCGGCGGTCGGATACGGCGGCGCGACGAGCTACAGCGGCGGCGCTCCTTCGGATGCACGGCAACGACGGCACAGCGAGGTTCCGGTCAAGATGATGCATGAGAGAGCTTCAGGGAGTCGCAAGGATGCTCACAGAGAGGTGTAGGAGCTCGGAGAAGGCTCGCAACAGCGTGTAGACATGAGCTCCACGGCGGCACAGAAACGGCCAACGACGGCGACGACCTTCAGCCATGTTTTTGCAAAATATATAGAGGGGAAATGTAGGTGAGGTCTTAGAGAATCTCTGGACAGAAGGAATTGAAAAGATAGGTACCGAGGAAGAAGAAATCGTCGGAGGCTGCTTCGGCACGGTCCGGCTTCGACGAGAAATTCTCGGCGACGCGGTGGCTCTGGGGACGCGAGCGTCGGCCAACGGGTTCAAGGCGACCTTGCGAACACGATGGGAGGATTGGGAAGGCTCGGGTGTGGCTCAACCGAAGGAAACCGAGAAACGATGGTCACAGGTAGGGTTTTATACTCGTTCGGGGGCGGCGGAGATGGGTTCCAGGCGAGGCCAGCTAAACAAGAGTTAAGCGGCGGCGACTGCGTGTCACTAGGAGTTTGCTCCAGCGCCGATCGATTCCATGCAGAGGACAGCGAGGCAGGGGTGAGGGCGGTGAGCGGCGGGCGGCGCTGTGCACGGGAGAGAGAAACACAGAGAGAGAGGAGCTTAGCTGGGCCGAAATTCGGCCCATGATCGGCCCAATTAAAGCCCATCCCGAGAGCTTGATGATTTTCACCTATTTCCTTTAAAATTTTTGAATTCCAGCGATTTTTGATAGATTTAAATTTGAATTTAAATCCTAATTTGAATGGATATCAAATTGGGCCAATTTTAGGGTGTTACACTTCTCAAGACATATTTTGGGTCCATACATTTCCTTGATCACAAGATCAAAATTTGGGTTTGAATGTGGATGTTGTTTAGAATTTACCTTATATATCTCATCCCTTCAAAACTAAGTCTTTCAAAATTGCTCCGAAAATTACTCCAAAATTTGAATTTTCTTTGTTCTTGAGCAAAATAGGAGAAAAATCCCTTCAAAAGCATTAAGTTTTATATCCAATATGGGTTGAGCCCATCCGGCCTCTCGGATAAAGTCCGGTGTTGATTGACTAGGTTTCGGTGGACTTTTCAATCCATCGGACCCAATCCAACCACCACCGGACCCGGTCCGATGGGCTGGCTGGCCAGACAGTTCTTAGCCTCTCTGTTGGACCCGGTCCGATGAACTCAGTCCTGTTTTTGGCTAAGTACTCGTCTGCACCGTCACTGTCAGACCCAGTCCGATGGAGTGTACTGTTCGCCTATTTGCGCGCAGATGGCTCTGTCGAACCCGGTCCGATGGTCGTCAGACCCGGTCCGATGACTGGATCGCGGCCCTATTTTCTGAACCGCACCTCTCTGTCTTTCCTCTCTCTCCTCATTTGCCCTTTGCCTCTCCAGCTGATCCCAGGCCGCCGCCCCTTCTTCTCTTCGACGGCGCGGCTCCTCCGGCGATCTCCGGCGACCATCCTCTCCATCTTCGGCCTCCCCTCGTCTTCCTCTTCGATTCCCACAGCAGGGATCCTTAAGAGATGGCTCGATCTGCGCGTGATCCTCTTCTCGAGCTCCTCTCCTCTTCCCCTACCGGAAGAGGCCTAGGAGACTCCTCTGCACGCACGGCGGGGTTGGCTTCCGTCTAGGGATCGGTAAGTCGCGTTGTAAGGTTCCCGATTCACCTCTTCTCTTTCCTTTCCTAAGTACTAGGATTCGAATCGTGTTTTCCCGTGCTTGTGTATTAGGCCTTGTGGAGTGGTTGGAGAACCCGGGATCTTAAGTTCACCAGAGCGGCACCATGTCTCGGCGTCTGAGAAATTTGGGCAAGTCAATTGCAAGAGCAATGGGCACCGGGGGAAGTGGTGGTCAAGGCGGCAGAGGTGACCGATGTTCACATGATGACACTGCGTCGGTAGGCAGCTTTGCTCCTCCTCGCACTAGGAGGGGCACCCAGCAGCAGCGACAGCGACAGCGTGATGAAGTTGATTGGACTCAGCGGCTTACGGGGGAGTCCTTCGTGACCATTGATGATGATAGCGACGAGGACAACGTCGATGAGGCTCAACAGGAGGACACCACTGCATCTGAGATTTTGATTCCTGAGGATGAGCCGGTCGACGATAACATGCTTCTCCTAAGCATGGAGGTGTTGAGAAGGAAGCGGGCTGTTATACATGATAGGTGGTTCCCTGAGAATAGAGAGGCTACAAATGACTTTCGCTTCCATACCAAGTTTCAGAAGCAGCTCTTTATGTGCTTCTCTAGACAGCAGAAGAGCTCAAGGGACCCACATTATATCGATTGGCATGAGATCACCGCATTCATGGGCCCCAGCATATACAATTATTTCAATACAACTCCTGGTCTGGCATACCTTTTATCCAATGTTCAACTGACATGGGGAGGAGAGGCATTGTGAGTTCTTCGCTACCGTGCTGCCCGCTAATGATCAGTCAGAGTTCAATTACTATCATTCCATCGACGGCAGGGTTCACGGTCTCTCTTTTGCTGAGATGAATTACGCACTTGGCACCCCTGACTCCGACGCTGACTTGCATGGCTTAGCCTTTGATGCTGGGATGTGGTCGGCTAGGTATCCACCAGAGGAGGACATTCTCTTTATGTATTTGGACCCAGAGGCCGATGACTACAGCATTGAGAAGACAAATCAGTTGAAAGCAGAGCTGGCATTGATGCATGTCATTCTCAGGCGCACACTCTTTGTGCGAGGTGGAAACAGAGATCGGATTCCCCCTATTATCAGTTGGTTCATGCTATATCTTTTTCGGGGGAGTTTGATCAACATCGGTGCAACTCTATTTGGAGAAATTGATGATGCTATTTATAGGAAAGTTAACAGGCCGTTGCCACTTGGACCATATATTGGACTTCTGCTTTCTAAAACTGGCAGAGTACCCGAGAAAGAAATTGGTCAGTGGAATATGAAGATCAGAAAACACCAGATGAAGCAATTCCTGTCCGCTCTTGTCAGCAGGCCTAAGGTTTGTGGGCCTGGCGATGTTCCTCCGGGTTCCCCTCCGGCACCGGCACCTGCATATGCACCTGCTCCTGCTTCAGGTGCTCCTATGGGAGGTCCTTCTGCTTCAGGTACTCCTATGGGAGGTCATGGTTACCCCGCTGCTCCTCCACCATGGTTTGATCTGAGCCCCTGCTACATGAAGTGCAAGCCCTTCGAGCTGATCAAAACAATTATCAGAGGAAAATGAGAGCTGATTTGAATGCATTCAGGACTGATATGACAGCAGATCTAGCTACCACTAGACAACAGTTGAACACCATGGTTGGTCAGTAGACCTATCTGCAGTAAGAGCTTGGAGTAATGAAGTATGCGATAATGCATATGGGCACTCACTTTATGCCTTACAATCCAGTTGTCAATCCCTATCAGTGGTATGATCAAACTCAGAGTGACTATCAAGAGTATATGAGAAGAGTCTTAGCGGTTTCCTCAGCCGGGTTTTGTTCCAGCCTCAGCTTCAGCTCCTCCTCTTGTCGGTGGTTCTTCATCCCGCTCCGCTAGGTCAAAATCCAAAAGAGCGCGCTCCTCTCCTTCTAGCAGTCTGGGTGGACATAGCGGCCATGGTGGCGAGCGTGAAGATTAAGATGCTTTTCCCTATGTGTCACTTGTTGACAAAGGGGGAGAAGAACAGTGCTAAGGGTCGTGGTGGTTGCTTAGTAGTCGTGTTGGAGTTTGAACTATTATTTGTGTTGGCTTGTATCTTTTGCTATGCATGAACTTAGGGGAGTTTCCTTTCTACTGCGCACTTTTTGTTGAGCTGTGGAACTTAAATTTGTATTTATGCTTCCCTGTTTATCTATGTGCTTTGTATCCCCCGTTCCTGCATTTTTGTACTAACCCTTTTGCAGCTCAAAAATATAAATTGGGTTGACATCAAGTATCACAAAGGGAGAGATTGTGAGCATCGTTAAGCCCTAATTTTTTTAGTGATATTGATGACGTATACATTTGCGCTAGGGAGTTCTTGAACCTTTCATGGAACCCTAGCGAGGCTTCGGTGAACTTTTGAGCTGCTTCGAGATGATCTAAGCATGACCGAACGAGTGAAGAGGTCATGTGTAGGTCTAGTAGTAGCTAGGTTTTTCTTTTTGTCGCCCATGCTTCAAGAGGGGTCTAATTATCTCGATCGTGCCAAGTCTCTCCTCTCTTAGTCCTCAAGTCATCCACAAATAGCTAAAGAACCCAACCCGTTAAAAATCACTTGAAACGTGCCTTTTCAGTGCTCATCAGACCGGGTCCGACCGCCATCGGACTGGATCTGACGAGCCCAAACCCTAGAATCTCTGTTCTGTTGCTGGTCGGACTGAGTCCGGCGCCGTCGGACTAGGTCCGACCGTCTTCGGACCGAGTCCGACAGTGCCCTTGTTCCAGCGCCTAAAGCTCCGTCGGACCGGGTCCGACCACCATCGGACCAGGTTCGACAGCATGTGTGTCAGCCGTTCTGAGGCATGGTTGCAGCCATCGGACTGGGTCCGACGGGTACTGTAACGGCTAGTTTTTGGAGTCTTTCCGAGCTCCAACGACTAGTTCCTCTCCGGGGGGTATTTATTGATCTGGGTAGGCAGCCATTACTGAGGTTTGATGCTTCACTTCACCTATAGTCAACATCTACTCATCTTAGGGGTGTTCTAGAGCCAGTCCTCCACCAATTCATCCACCACCTACCTTCCTCAAAACGAGCTTTATGGAAGTCTTTCGATTTGGCATGATCGAGACGATTCGGACTTATTACTCTTAAAGACGGTGTTCTTCTTGGAGGTGTGGGCTTGGGAGTAGGCCTTGGCGTATGGCTACTCTTGAGTTGGTGTGAAGGTGACGGAGTCCACCTCGCCGGAGTGGCAGAACGACTACCGAAGAGTAAGCGAGGCGTGTGGCTCAAGAGGGAGCCGGTCCTTGTGTGCAAGGGCTAGCCTCAACGGAGAGTAGGAGTGGTGACTCCGAACTTCGGTGAAATAAATACCGTGTCACCTCTCTTGTCTCATTTATTTCCGTATTTAATTCTTGCATGAATTGCTATAAATTGCTTGATTGTTTGGATGATATAAATTAGGTTGCTAGTGCGTGCCATTCAATTTGCTTTCGTTTAATAGGGCACTAGAATGTAGAATTGGGTCACTCTTAATCTTGTTGCTTAATCAAGTATAACCTAAAGAATTTAAAAAATTGCCTATTCACCCCTCTCTAGGCCGTAGAATTCCTTTCAAAGATCCTATATGTTTATATGATACCTTACCATTATTATGGCTAAATTATAATCCTAGGGTTGTCCTATGACTTAATAGGGAAACTAAAAATCTAAATGGAATTATGACTATATGCAATCATAAATATTTTTTAAATCATTTGGACAAAAATAAATTAACTAGAAAATAAGTGCATAATACAATACTAGGGAACAGAAAACATGCCTGGTTCGGCTAGTTCTTCGATGTCTGCACTATTGCCCTGATAATCATGCTCGGCTAATCCGGGAGCAATGAATTCGTTTTCTAGTTGTAGCTAGTGATGCAGTGAAGCTGCTGGAGTACTCAATTTGGCCGGAGCACGTCGGAGTTGAGAGTAATTTCTCGCCGGAGTTTGAGAACCAAGCAAGCTCTTGCAAGATGATAGTGGAAATGGTGTGAAGTAGGGGCTATGAGTGGGGAAAGGGAGGGGATGCTGCGACTTGGAAGTGGAGAGGGGGTTGGGCTTCTATTTATAGGCCGAAGGTGAAGAAATCCGATGAATTTTTCCGGCGACGGCCTTAGATTTGGTCATGGCGGCGCTGTCGTTTTTGGCAAAATTCCGGCGACATGGTCGCAGTTTGGTTCGATAATGGGGCTGAATGGGTTCGTGAGAATATAAGCTACAACTTTTGTATAGATACTTTGAGGAGATAAGCACTAGAGAGGAGGTGGTGGTGAGAAATAGGGGCGGCGGTGCTACAGGAAAAAAGAATGGCGGCGCTCTCTGTATCTGGCCGGAGGAGGAGGAAGACCAGGGGCGGCTGGGCTGTGGGCGCAGCCCATAGGTAAAATGCTGGCTGGGCCAGGGGGGAGAGAAGGGGCGCCCCAAGTGAAAGAAGGAGGGGAAAAATACATGGGCTGGAAGGAGATGGCAAGCTGGGCTTTAGGGGGGCAACAGCACAGGAGGAGGAGGAGGACTGGGCGCATGGGCTTGTTGGGGGGAAGTGGCCGAATGGGCCTGGAGGAAGTGGCAGAATGGGTCTTAAGGAAAGGTAGTTTTCAGCCCAATGGAAAATTAGTAATAAAGGAATTTTCCTATAGAAAGAATTCTAGAAATTAGTGGGAGGCTCCAAAAATTATGAGATAGGACTCTAAAAATTCAAAACAAATGAAAGGAAAATAATGGTGGAATAAAATTTGATATTTTATGGGATGTAAATTCTTGGATAAAAGGAAGAGAGAATTTCTTAAATGGAATAAAATGGGAATTGTTTTGGAAAACTCTTAGAAAATTGGGGGAGGTTTCTAGGGGATCAAAAATGATTTTTGCGAAAAATTTTACGCTAAAATTGGGTGAATTTTGGGTAATGTCACAGGTTTTTATCAAAAAAAATCTCTTTTCAAAATGTTTGAGAAAAGAATTGACAAAATATAGATTTTTCTAAAAACTATTTTAAAAATATGCATTAAGTCTATTATTAAATCTCCCTCTCATTTTCTGTTAAAACCTTGCATATAGTTAATAGGCTTGCATATGGAAACCTGTTAGGACGTAAGTGCTTACCCGTTGTTCTTCGGGCTACCCTTCTTTTGGGTAGGTCCTTTCTTTTCAGCAGAAGATTTTTTC
The DNA here is from genome assembly GCA_005191435.1 of Raddia distichophylla. Lineage (NCBI taxonomy): Eukaryota > Viridiplantae > Streptophyta > Magnoliopsida > Poales > Poaceae > Raddia > Raddia distichophylla. The sequence continues at coordinate 890,375 of SPJY01036230.1, read as the reverse complement.
ATTTGAAGACCTGGAAGAGTTTGGTGTAGATTTTTAGTTTATCCTACACTCGAGCCATGCCTGTGGTCTTGAAGTGTAATTTTTGGAGGTGTATTAAAAATTATAAGCCATATTGTAAAATAACTCTAGATATATAATAAAGTTTGACTGTTTGTGCTATTTCGAAATGCAACTGAAGATCTCCCGGGGTCCCCTCATCCAACAATCTCCCCCATTGCATCGGCTGGCTTGATCTTGGAGACGTTTCTTGATGCATGTAGAGACTACGTTGTGCGATATTGGAGATATTTTGAGTTTTAGAGTTAAAACTTTGATATAACTTATTAACGAGCACAAGGCAATGGCCCAGCGTCCGGCTCGTACCACTAATCTAGTTCCAACACATAGTTCTAGACTTAAATCTCGTTGGGCCTGCTACATTTGCAGGTTGTGCCGTCTGCTTGCAAAGCTCAAGGATGGATGCAGTTAAAGGATCATTTAAATTACCTTTTATTTTACACTAAAAATTATAGGTTGGTTTAAAGTGGAACTCTACTGTCATAGACAGCGTATGTGAGGCTAGTGTCCCTGATCCGATGCTAGATCCGCTCCTACCAAAGCTCCATTCTTGCAAACAATCCTTCCACATCGGTGAGCACGTACAATGGATACACACATCAGCTGTCTCTAAGTCGTTTATAAGATTTGCCATGTAGGATAAATAACGATGTAGAGGAAAAAAGTGCGCACAGAGAGTTGAATCATCTCCAATACAAAAGATGACTCTACACCCAAATTAAAAAATCTTGTGTGTGATTGAGTGGCGTAAAAAATGTGCAACTGTCTCTAAGCCATTTATACCATTATATGAGTTGTCTCTTAGTCATTTTTATAAATTATATGACAATAGTCTCATTGTACATGCGCGAATGAAGAGGTAGACAAACTTCCACCCTGAAACCGAGACTCAGGAACTGCCTGGGGTTGGAAATGCCTGCGAGAATTCCTATGCACCAACTGTAGGATTAGTTAGAGCCATCTTTGGAGGTCGGAGGAGCTATAAGGACGGTCTAGCGGTCAACGAGATTAAAGCCCCACCCAAATTGCTGTTGTAGAAAAAGCAACACAAATTCCTAAAAATAAACAACGCAAACAAATTTTTTTTTTTGCAAAAGGGCTACCCCGATTTCCATTTCACAAAGGGAACGGAAACAATGTTCTGCTGCACAACAGCTAAGCTAAGCACTGGAAATGAAAAGGATGCTAGACAGCAGTGACCTCACTGTTCTCTAACATCTAACCATCTACAAAAACAGACCATAAACCACAGAACGACAGTACCTCGAGTTTACCACAAAAACAGAGCCCAAAACAAGAGCACGCAGGCTCTCCAGCCAGACTATCAGCAAAACATAGCAGATTAACAGCAAAACATAGTAAAACAAGAACACACAGCCTCTAAATGGCTCCCTTCCACCATCACTTGTCATCATTTTCAGAAGGCTTCCTTTTCTTGATCTGATCTCCATCCCCAGCCTGATAGTCTTTGATAACTTGGAAAATCTTTGCAATCCCCATCTCCACCAAGTCTTTATCATCAGTCTTCAGAAGGCCTGTCCAAAATTTAGTGATTGCAAGCATTTTATAAATCAAAATGACGGGGTCCTTGATAGACTCTTTGTTAAAGCAGCTGTCATTTCTAGTCAACCAAGTAGACCAAGATACAGCAGCCAAGCAAAAAACACTAAGATTCATGTGTCCTTTCATCCAAACATCAAACCATTCCCAGAACTGATCAAAATTTTTGGGAATTGTACTTGCCCCCAACACCTTTGCTATTACACCCCACAGATTCTTAGTGAGCTTGTATTCAAACATTAAATGAGTGCAAGTCTCGACTTCATAGCAAAACTCATAGGTTTGATCCCCAGCCAGCCTCTTCTATATAAGTTCTTTTTAGAGAGAATTGCATTATTATAGCAAAGCCAAACAAAAATCTTGATTTTGAGAGGGATATTCGCATTCCATATTCTACTGGCAGCACTGTTAGGTTGCTTTTGGTAAAAAGTTTTGTACATTTAAGCTACTGAGTATAACCCCTTTTTCTCTGGGATCCAATAATTTTCATCCCTCTTGTCAGAATTAGATTTTAGAGACAGAGTCTTCATCATTTCCAACCAAGCATTTGCATCCTTATCATCAATTTCTCTCCTGAAATTCAGAATGCTTGCTTTCTCCCTGACCTCAGCTACAGTACACTTTGTGTTTTGGCAAACACCATAAATCCCAGGGAATTTATCTTTCAAAAGACTGTCACCAAACCACAAATCAAACCAAAAGCTAGTTAATCTTCCATCTAAAACAATCTTCTATTGATCAAGTAGAAATTTCTTAATTTCATCAGGTCTTTTCAGCAGGGGGAATCATTTTGTTTGCCTTTAATCATTGACAAATAAGCTCTAGTAATCTCTCGTAGAGAGAGAATCGTTGAAGTTCCAGAGAATTCTATAAACGAATGGGACACGCGTGTCAGTTTGCCGTGCGTCTCTCCCCTGAGCGACGTGGCGATCAGCCACTACGAGGGAGTCATCTCCATCCTTTCGGCCGAACGCAGCACCCCGCAGGCCGCCGCCACGCACCCATCTCCGCCGCGCCACGCGTGTCCCGATCGCAAGCTCTTATATACACGGCGAGGCGCCGAGGCTCGATCATCTCACTGTGCAGAGCGTGCGTGATTTGCGATCCAATTCCTTGCGCGTCCATCATCCATCGTGATTCCAATTTCCAATCAGAGGCAAGAGATCGACAAGCTACGTGCTGAGCCAGCAGCCCAGCAGTAGCTAGCAGAGGCGTTTGGTTTGGTCCTCTGGGAGTAGCAGGAGGGAGGAGTAGGGCAGCGATGGCGTTCGTGCCGGTGTGCGTGCAGTGCGGGACTCGGAGCAACCCGTGCCGGTGCAAGGTGGTGGGGCCGCCGCATCATGGCCCACCCGGCCGCCGTCGTCTACCCGCGCGTTACAAGAGCGATCCCCATCTAACTGGGCCTGTGAATGGCTGCCCTGGAATGCGTCGCGTGTGTTCATTTAGGAAAAAGTCCAATTTACCTCCCTCAATTATTGCGAAAGTTCATTTTTCCTTCCTCAACTTATCTGTGACCGTTGGATGCAAGATTGGACGGCTAGATCTCACCCATTTAACACAGAGGGAGAAAAAGTGAACTTTTTCAATAGTTAAGGGAGGCAACGTGGACTTCTTCCTTCAATAAAAGGCTTGGCGCCGTGGTCCACTTGTAACATGTAAAAGCGTCACTGTCCATGTACGTAATATTTCTCATCAATGTTGCTGGTTGCGACGTCACTCAGCATGTTAAACTAATGGGCAATGGCTCGAAGAAATTCTGTTCTCTTGGAAATCCTGGTTTTCTGCGAAATGCATCCGCAATTTCGTGTACTTGTGCGGGGCAAATGCTGCTGGATGCGGCGGCATGTAATCCATGAGAGGAGCATTGCGCGGCCGGTGGATTTCCCTGAGGAATAGTGGGGAGCAGCAGCTATTGATGGTCAAACGGGTGGACCAAATGGCCGGCACTGGGCACGGCTCGACGCACGTCAAACCCGGGCCGACACAGACGCGCCGTGCCTGAGCCGAAGGCTAGGCGTGCCGGGCCGGTCGGCCTGACATGATTATTTTTTTTTAATTTCTGTTCATCAACAGGTACGTTACAATATAACATTACATAATTATCACAAAATAATTATCACAAGTGAAACCAAGACTTGTTGGCTAGTAGGTGTGATTATACAGCTTTAAAAGTTAAGAAATCCCAAGCTCAAACATTTTTATCTCCTATTTTCTTCATTTAGTACAGATAGCCTAATAGGCCTGTCGTGCCTTTAGACCGTGCCTAGACCTTTGCCTCGGTCTGTGGGCCAGCACGGCACGGCCCGTCACCTCGGACCGTGCCTAACCGAGCCCGATGGGCCTGTCCTTTCCTTGGACCGGCCTGGCACGGTCCGTGCCTAGGCCTTTGCCTCGGCCCTTAGGCCAGTACGGTCCGTCACCTTCCTCGGGCTAGGCCGTTCGTTTGACCATCTACAGCAACAACGTCTCTCCGCCTCTGCGAAAGAAGTTGTGGAGGGGATCGAAATATTCTACGTTAGTCAATTATCAAAATCTTCCACCCCAAACTCAGGAATCTTTGCCAAGTATTTGACCACGAATTGTTACGAAAACTTAACTTAGGAACCTCGCAAGAATTGTTACCGAATTTTGGGAATTTTTCAAGTAATAATTAATCATTAATAGGCAATTAAGGTTATGTAATTTTAGCTTTAACAGCTCAATGACTTAACAGGTTAACCACTTATCTACGTTACGTTTTGAAAAGACATATTATTTATATTTTTTCATCCATTTTTTCTCTTTTTAAAAATAGACCCTAACACTTTAAAACCCAAGTCAGATAAAATGGATCTAAATCTCGAGAACAGCTCCAAGGAACAAAACCTAAATTATCAAAGAAAAAGAATAATTGATCACAAAATAACAAATTGTATTTAGAATATATGCAAGAGACCCGAACATTCGCGGATAGGAGATCAAAGACAGAAAAATGTACATTCATGCATAAGAGATCAAAGTCTGAATAATGTACATGAGCCAGCCCTAGCGAATCGACCTATGTGTGATGTGGCCCATTCAGATAGTCGGTCGAAGAGGGGGTTCCGCGAGCTTCCCAAGCTCGTGGTCAGACTTTCTAAGCTTGAGCCCGAGCTTCCTAAACCCAGATCCAAACTTCCAAGCTCGAGGCATGAACTCCAAAGCACATTGTATCACCGCCCACACAACCGCAACGGGCGGAGCCGAGGCCTCGAGTCAACTCAACCTTGGTATCAAGCCGTGCCTGCCATAGACACCGACAGAAGATGCCCTTTCTATCATGGTTCAACAGTTTGCGCCGCCTTACAAGAAAAGGCATGGCCCCCCTCGCTACGGACTAATGGAAGCATGCTATTACCCGACGAACAAAGCAACGGGTCCGATAGGCTGGAGGGATATCGCTATTGCCCAACAAGTATCAGGTATACTACCACGGTTCAACGTTGGTCTACAGTGCACGAACGGACTGCCTATAAAAGGAACCGAAGGAACGAGGATCCGAATCTTACACTCTCGAAGCTAACCAGCAACAAGACTCATAGTAAGAGAACTCCAGAGTAATAGGACTAGAGCATGAGCACTAGTGTAGAAATTGTTAGTTCTATGAGGTAGTTCTTCCCCTCACGTAGCCACTTTAGGAACACACATAATACCCAAAGCACTTATTATACTAGAGCCCGAGCTTCCCCAAACTCGGTCTCCCCCTTTGTACTTGATTCAAGCTTGATAAGGAACATAAACTGGACGCAGGGCTATTTTTTGGTAGTAGAGGCTTGGACCAAAATAAAAACTCCCGTGTCACAACTTTCTAGCTTCGGCCATCTTCCGGACTTCCCTCGAACTCGGAAAAGAGACATCGTTGGGCCTCACACCAATCTTATAAGCTCGGTCCATGAAGACCGTCTCTCAGTGGCCGACACATGCCATTGTGCATTTTACCAAACTTATATGGCTAAAATTATTCAGCCACTTGACCTTTGTCCATCTAGCCGTGTGCTTGTGACATCCTGACAATCACAGAGGACATATAACCTACCTACAAAGCCTATAATCCGATGACGGCGGCCCCGGGCAGGCCCAGATCCCACCGCTTCCCATCTAGACGCCGTAGGCACGAGGTCACCGCCGATTGCATCCCCGTTGCCTCTGGTTTCCTCGACATGGCCGCCCTAGGCCCGACCGCCTCCTCCTTGCACACTGGGAACCACGCGACCCTGCTCTTCTCTACGACGGGGTCTCTGAGGATGCTGGATCCACCGTCCCTGGCCCGAATCACTGCCGCTCCTGTTCCTCCCGCTCCGCCGCCGTCGGTGGCCTTGCTCCTCCCTGCCGTCTCCGCCTCTCTCTCTCTCTGAGCACAGGGTTGTTCTTCTTCACTGCATCTCTCTCTCTCTCTCTCTCTCTCTCACAGCTTGATCTCGCCATGGCTAGGCAAACAAATAGGTTGAGGCAAGAACCAGCGGGCGAACCGGTTGTCTGCCATGCCATCGCCGACGACTGCGATTCTCGGGGTGACGGTGAGGCCAGCAGCATCAGCTACTTCGACCGCGTGCAATGGCTCTTCTCTCTCTCTCTCTCTCTCTCTCTCTCTCTCTCTCTCTCTCCCCCCTCCCTCTCCCTCTCCTTGCTTCCCAAGGTTGGATTTAGATGAGAGCAGTGGAGTAAGGTGTAGTCTGATTTGGGGATTTTTTTTGAGCTGGTATAGATTGATTTGGGGATTCTTGAGCGCATCATGCAAGTCGATCGGGGATTACATGCATATGGTGTAGGTTGATTTGGAGATTTCTAGCCGTTCCTGTGTCTTGGATATCAGAGAAGCTGATTAGCAGCTCTTCTGTTGCCCAAGGATAACAATGCTGCTACTATGCAAATGCTATGTATGACAATTTTGCTTCTTTCGTTTCTGAACAAGTTATCAACGTGCTATTGTTTGCCCAACAAATACTGTTTTTGACCATATTAGTGACATTATGCTTGAGAAGATCCCTAGTTCATGTATAGAGTACTTAAGCTGTGAATTCTATTGGTGATAGTACTGATCAATTAGCAAGCACTGTCTTTCTCTACCCATAGGAATTCCTCAACGCAATCAACATCAGTAATTTCCTTGCTCATCGTCTTCGTCTTAAAGTTGGTGTTCCTGTCATGATTTTACGTAATGTAATTCAGGCACTTGGTTTTTGCAACGAAACACGTTTGATAGTAACCAAACTTAGAAATTATGTCATTGAAGCAATAACAATGACAGGGACCCTTATTGGTGAAAACGTCTGTATTTCACACATTGTTCTCAACAGTTCTACTCACAAATGGTCATTTGTACTTCAGCGTTGTCAGTTCCCACTCAGAGTCTGTTATAAACAAATGCCAGCGCCAAACATTAGCCTCTGTTGGTGTTTATATGAAAGTTCCTGTCTTCACTCATGGCCGGTTGTATGTTGTTGTGTCTGGAGTTTCATTTAGAGATGGATCAAAAATCTTTGGGGAGGATGATAACGGCCATGCCACATCTCTTGCTGCTGACATTGTTTATGACAAAGTCTTGCCTTTTGTGTGACCATGTTGATGTCACTGATGACTCTGTATAATAGGTTTGATTACCCTCCCCTGCTGTTTTCTTCTGCTCTCACTGACGCTTACATGTATTACTGCTAAATGTATTTTTTGGGTTCTCAGGTTCGTATATAAATAAGCAAGCTGTACACAGGGACCTCCTAGGGATTTCTAGCTTGAACTCATTTAGTGGTCTATCACAATAAGAGCTTTTGTTATGAACAAGTGCATGTCCTATTCTGTTTGGATGTCATACAATAACCTGAAGCTACACTGTTTGGGTTAGATACAATATTTTCAAGCCATTCTGAATCATACAGACATATGGGTTCCAGTAGTTTGAAACGTACAAAACTTGGGATGTCAAAGACAGGATTGAACACTACACTGGTCCATTTGTGCTGCAGCCACAATCTGATTTTCTGCTTAATTATGTAGAGTATGCCGTCAATTCTTCCACTTAATGTCAAGGTGTAATTTTTCTGAAGTCTGAACATGAATTTACTTCTGTCAAAGGTTATGAATTGGCGTGCTGGCATCTGATTTAGTGTAATGTTCTGTAACAGTTTCTTTCGTTTTATGTTGTTATTCATTTACCCTATCGGTTTTTCATTCGTACCTTGTAGAAATAGATGCATAACATATGTAGAACGAGCGAGGTGGCCCGCACATTTGTGTGGGTAGATTTGTTTTGGTATATAGTGTTTATCTCTAACATATTAGATAGAATGTAGAGTTTATTTCTAATATATTATATCAACTTTAGTATTTAATCTGAATTTCTAATATTCTTCTTTTAATCTAAGCCGTTATAATCCGCCCCCACAAAATCAACGGCATAGATCTTTTATTTTTTCTTGATTTATGTGAGAATTTCTTTGATTGATCATGGCCGTTAAAATTTGGTCCCATCGTTGATCGAACGGCTGAGATAATTTGAATGATGTGGACAAACGTGGTGGCTTCTTTTTCCCCTCCTTTATATATAGGAAAATGCTTCTGGCCGAGCGTCCGATCCGTCGGACGCCCGGCCCAGCAGCGCGCGCGTACGCGTACAGCCCAAGTTATACACCTGCGTGGCTGCCAGTTTGCGCCGCCTTACAAGAAAAGGCATGGCCCCCCTCGCTACGGACTAATGGAAGCACGCTATTACCCGACGAACAAAGCAAAGGGTTCGATAGGATGGAGGAATATCGCTATTGCCCAACAAGTAACAGGTATATTACCACGATTCAACGGTGATCTGCAGTGCACGAATGGACTGTCTATAAAAGGAACCGAAGGCGAAGAAAACAGGGATCCAAATCTTACACTCTCGAAGCTAACCAGCGACAAGACTCGGTAAGAGTACTCCAGAGTAATAGGACTAGAGCATGAGCACTGGTGTAGAAATTGTTGGTTCTATGAGGTAGTTCTTCCCCTCACGTAGCCACTTTAGGAACACACATAATACCCAAATCACTTATTATACTAGAGCCCAAGCTTCCCCAAACTCAGTCTCCCCCTTAATTTGTACTTGATTCAAGCTTGATAAGGAACATAAACTGGACGCAGGTCTATTTTTCGATAGTAGAGGCCCGGACCAAAATAAAACCCCCGTGTCGCAACTTTCTAGCTTCAGCTACCTTCCGGCCTTCCCTCGAACGACCTGAGCGCCGCACCAGAAAAGAGACATCGTTGGGCCTCACACCAATCTTATAAGCTCGGTCCATGAAGACCGTCTCTCGGTCGCCAACACATGCCATTGTACATTTTACCAAACTTATATGGCTAATATTATTGAGCCACTTGACCTTTGTCCGTCTAGCCGTGTATTTGTGCCATCCTGACATTCACAGAGGATATATAACCTACCTACAACACCTGTAATCAGGACTAAAAGCTGAGCTTCCACATCACCCTTAAAAATCTGGGCCCGGATCCCACCGCTTCCCGTCTAGCCGCCACCGTCACGAGGTCACCGCTGATTGCATCCCCGTTGTCTCTGGTCTCCTCGACACGGCCTCCTAGGTCCGACCGCCTCCTCCTCGCACACCGGGAACCACGCGACCCTGCTCTTCTCGGCGACGGGGGTCTCTAAGGATGCTAGATCCACCGCCCTTGGCCCGAATTGCCGCCGCTCCTGTTCCTCCCGCTGCCGCCACCGTCGGTGTAGGTTGAGGCAAGAATCGGCTGGCGAACCGGTAGTCTGCCATATTGCCATCGCCGACGATTGCTATTCGCAGGGTGACAGTGAGGCTAGCGGCATCATCTACTTCGACCACGTGCAATGGCTCCTCTCTCTCTCTCCCCCCCCTCTCCCTCTCCTTGCTTCCTAAGGATGGATTTAGATGAGAGCAGTGGAGCAAGGTGTAGTCTGATTTGGGGATTTTTTTTGAGCTGGTATAGATTGATTTGGGGATTCTTGAGCGCATCATGCAAGTCGATCGGGGATTACATGCATATGGTGTAGGTTGATTTGGAGATTTCTAGCCGTTCCTGTGTCCTAGATCTCAGAGAAGCCGATTAGCAGCTCCGATTGTAGAGTCCGCATCAGATGCAAAGTATGTTTTTGTTCCTTCAGACTCTGTTGCCCAAGGATAACAATGCTGCTACTATACAGATGCTATGTATGACAATTTTGCTTCTTTCGTTTTTGAACAAGTTATCAACGTGCTATTGTTTTCCCAACAAATACTGTTGTTGATCATATTAGTGACATTATGCTTGAGAAGATCCCTGGTTCATGTATAGAGTACTTTTTTTTTGAGTTAACAGGCAGGAGCACTGCCATTTCAATTAAGAGAGAAAGGACTGTACAGATTTACAAAGGAAGAGAGAAGGGGAGGAGAGAGGGGGGGCGGGGGGACCCAAGAAAATTAAGCAGACAACAAGGCCCGGGAGGTGGCCGCGGCCCAATCCGCGAACCCTTCCTTGACAAGACTAACAACATCAACTGCAGGCAAGGATTTCCCTTGAAAGATTCTTCTATTGCGCTCCTTCCAGATCTCCCAGGCTATGAAGATGACAATGCCGTTGAGGTCTTTGAAGGCACCTTCGAGTGACCCCTTGGAGGCGAGTGATCCACCAACTGCAGAAGGTGGAAGGTCCCGGAGGATAGGGGCCGTGGGGGAGAGTCTCGTGCCAGACGGCCGACGCGAAGGTGCAGGAGCCCCAGAGGTGGTCGATCGACTCCTGGGGGCCATTGCATAAGGCACAAGCTGGCGGATGAGGCCACCCTTTCCTTGCGAGCAGATCGGCCGTATTGACGCGGTGGTGACTTAGCGTCCAGGCGAAGAATTTGCATTTGTTTGGGACGTGGGTGGTCCAGATGGCGGACGCAAGAGGGTGCGTCGTGCACCCTAGAAATTGAAGGGAGTAAGCTGACTTGGTGGAGAAACTTCCGGTAGGGGAGAAGCACCAGCGAAAGGAATCAGGGTTGTCTGATAGGTTGGTGGACCGGATTTTGCTCCAAAGTAGGACACATTCCCTCAGGAGCACAATGGATGAGAAGGGGCCGGAGAAGATGTATAAAGTACTTAAGCTGTGAATTCTATTGGTGATAGTACTGATCAATTAGAAAGCACTGTCTTTCTCTACCCACAGGAATTCCTCAACACAACCAACATCAGTAATTTCCTTGCTCATCGTCTTCGTCTTAAAGTTGGTGTTCCTGTCATGATTTTACGTAATGTAATTCAGGCACTTGGTTTTTGCAACGAAACACGTTTGATAGTAACCAAACTTGGAAATTATGTCATTGAAGCAATAACAATGACAGGAACCCTTATTGGTGAAAACGTATGTATTCCACACATTGTTCTCAATAGTTCTGCTCAAAAATGGTCATTTGTACTTCAGCGTTGTCAGTTCCCACTCAGGGTCTGTTATGCCATGACGATAAACAAATGCCAGCGCCAAACATTAGCCTCTGTTGTTTATCTAAAAGTTCCTGTCTTCAATCATGGCCAGTTGTATGTTACTGTGTCCGGAGTTTCATTTAGAGATGGATCAAAAATCTTGGGGGAGGATGATAACGGCCATGCCACATCTCTTGCTGCTAACATTGTTTATTACAAAGTCTTGCCTTTTGTGTGACCATGTTGATGTCACTGATGACTCTGTATAATAGGTTTGATTACCCTACCCTGCTGTTTTCTTCTGCTCTCACTGACGCTTACATGTATTACTGCTAAATGTATTTTTTGGGTTCTCAAGTTTGTATATAAATAAGCAAGCTGTACACAGGGACCTCCTAGGGATTTCTAGCTTGAACTCATTTAGTGGTTTATCACAACAAGAGCTTTTGTCATGTCATCATTTATGGCTTAAATGAACAAGTGCATGTCCTGTTCTGTTTGGATCTCATACAATAGCCTGAAGCTACACTGTTTAGGTTAGATACAATATTTTCAAGCCATTCTGAATCATACAGACATATGGGTTCCAGTAGTTTGAAACGTACAAAACTTGGGATGTCAAAGACAGGATTGAACACTACACTGGTCCATTTGTGCTGCAGCCACTATCCGATTTTCTGCTTAATTATGTAGAGTATGATGTCAATTCTTCCACTTATGTCAAGGTGGAATTTTTCTGAAGTCTAAACATGAATTTACTTCTGTCAAGGGTTGAAAAGGAGGAATCTTTGCTGACGTCATCATGCATGCATGCAGGTTGGAGGGAAAGAGCGTTGGCTTCCTGGCGCGCGCGCGTTTTGTGCTGCGCGGGGTGAGCTGGGTCGGCGTCCGATCCAAATTTTTTTTGTAGGACGTCCGACCCCAAGTCGCGCCCTTGTATATATAATAATAGATAGAATGGGCTTAGAGGCAGGCCTTGCGCTCACGCGCGCATTTCACCCCTAGTTCAAGTAAAAGTGCGTAAAACATGGTGGGGATGGTGATGGGCTCGTGGACTGTTGGACGAAGGATGGTTGGTGGAGATGAGCGAACACCATCGGACAACAACCATTACTACATTTTTAGAAGTAAAGATGGAGACATACAAATTCTCAGTCCTTGATTCCGAGTCCAGTGGGGTTGCGTCGATCGACTGGAATACGACTAAAAATTTGAGATAACACCAGCTACCATTCATGCACGAATGACGAAAAATAGTTCAGATGCACAGATGTTCAGATTACTGTTTTCTCGACATTAGCGTTGCTTGGAGGTAACATCAAAAGCCACATCGGCACAAGGCCTTCTAAATGGAAGCCTCGACCAACGTAGGAGGGACCAGCAAATTTGCCACGGGCCCCTTCTTCTTAGAGTTGGCTCCATCCTTCTTTGGGCCTAATGCCTCCTCTCGGAGCTTCTCCAGTTTCTCCCGTACTTTCCTTTTGTTCTCTTGCCTTGATGTTCTCGCATCAGCTGGAGCAGCCATCAGGAACGTCGCCAAGAAGGCAGATGACATGAATGTCAGGGCATCTCTGCGGGAAATGCTGCTTGTGAGCCTTGCTTCTTGGATACAGGTTGCCTGCGTGAAAAAGAGTGTTATTTGACACGGAGCAGTTCTTACATGCAAAGAGATCTGTAGTAGTAATTAAAATTTTAAATCGTGTTTTTTTTGTGGTTCTGCGATGAGGCTTAAAAAAACTATAAAAGCTATCACGGGCTATCGTAAATAGTGTTTTAATATAAAAATTATATAAAATATAAAATAGTTGTGTAATATTAGTCGCATCCAACAAAATAAGAAATATACATGTTTCTTTAGCAGTACTTGTAGTCTAATGAATATCCATATTATCATAATTAATGTGTAGAATGAATGACTCATGATTTATCTTTTTACAAATCTATTATAGAAAAACTTGACTAAGTGATCCTCTATTAGTTCTATATTAATATATCATCTTCTATGGTTAGATGATGTAAAAATGAGATAGAGCATAACTAAACACATAACTGATGGTTGTTTTTTTTTATAAAATAGCATAACGATGCTATAGAAGTTACAAAAATAGCAAAAAGGGCCAATTTCGTGGTGTTTATGTCCGAAAAAGCTAGAACGATGCTATCTTACGTGGAGCTATAGCGAACTATTTAAAACCCTACTAGTAATTAACATGCAGTAATGCACTAAAATATTGACATGACAAGATTACCATAAGCAAAGAACTTCCTCAAACATAAGTTGATCAGGGTTACTCTATTTAACGCCAGATTCAAGATACACACACGTATCCAAACCCACTTTTCACTTCGTCAGATAATTGTTTGCACTGGGTGGGACAACACTGTATCACTGCATGTTAAAGCTCAGATATTTCACCTTTTTTAAAGTTTGGAAGGAGCTCAGAAAGGCAAGTTTTTTCATCAATTATCAACCTTAAATCCAAGCTTTCATCTAATTTATCTGACAAAGTTTAAGAAGATCTAGGGGAGTATCCGACAAAGTTCAGAAACAAGGGAGTTGAAAGACGCATAATTACATGTCATTTTTGCAGGCAACAGTGAACTTCCAGGATGTTCCATCCATTTGCCCGCTTCAACCAGCCAACTGATCTGATATAGTTTCGACTTTCGAAGAGAAGTGTGTTCTTCTGGGACCTCTGAGATCACCGGTCACCTAGCTTACTTTATCCTTTAAAGAACTTTGATCCCAGACCTATAAACTTATGCCCGCTAGTGCTAACCAATATCATCATGTCGAGGACTCGAGGATTCGAGTTAACATCTCAAAGGCGAAGTACCCCGTACCTGATTTTCTTTGCAGATAAAAACGGACATCGGTGGCCTTCTGCCGGTGCAGGCTGTTCTCGCTGGAAGGCCATGGATTGGAAGGGGCAAGTGCAGCGATGAGATAGCCATTGTTGCTGGCTTGCTGCTAGATGAGAACTCGGAAGGTACTCCTGCCAATCGTTGAGGGAGAAAAAAATAGAAAGCGGTAGGTCGTGGAAGTTGTTGTGCCGTAGAAGGCAAGTGCTTCGTTCTTCCTCCTCTGCTGTCTTGACTCTTCTGAATAGTTCCAGGGTAGCCAAGAGCACTGGGAAACGGAACTAGGAATCACCATTTGACAGTCGTTATTATCGCCTAACAAACATATGTACTGCTAAAGGGCATCAGCAGCGGTATCCACATCACCCGAATTTTCTTCGCCGTTCGATCTGCCCGTGCCTCGCATCTTGGCTCTACGCTTGGCACATCCCAGAGACGATTTTTTTTGGCGTACAGGTCCCCGTTATGCAGTGGTTAGCTGTAGATGAAATTTGCATTTACGCCCTCATATTAGGAGATGTTTGAACCCTCAATTGAGCCGTCGCCTCATTACCAACCGCCACCGTCCTCCTTTTTGCACCATCTCTTGCCCCCGCATTGCATCCCCTCCTCTGGCGGCCTTCTCCATGGAGTTTTGTTCGATGTAGTCGTTGTCGTCCTTCAAGGAGCTGGTTGTGTTTGTGCTCTATGGCCTTGGTTGAGAGATTATTTCCATTCCTTCTCGATAGCCACCTCGACAAGCTCGGGGGGCAAGTTGTGATTTATCTCGCCTCTCGTGACCCAATATAGGATTATAGGCCAGGCCTTAAGACGAAGGTTCCTACCAAGGCATCCTCAATATTCGTTTTCTTCTTCGACGTTGACAGAAGAAAAACAGTTCTACATTGTTGTGTTTCGCATCTTGATCCTCCAAGGGTCTTCTTTGTTATTTCATTTTTGTAAGGGTTCATGATGATGTCTCTTTGTTTTGAGGGTAAATTGCTTTGTGGGTCTTAAAGTTGTCCTGTGTTTGCACTTAGCTCTAAAACTTCAAAAACTAGAGAATTGGGTACACGAAGTGATGCACTCAAGGGTTCCCGATCTTCCGGTGAGGGATAAATTCGATTTAGGCGGAGGATGAATTTGACGATCCGACTATGAACCACACAAGGATAAGTGCCCGCAATCACTAAACCAGACTCCTGATTGTTATCAAACGTGCCAAAGCCTGGATGATCTGACCACGAAGGTCTATCCTTACAAGCAATCGAAGAATTCGCAAGAACAAGAATAAAGCACACTCGAACTGAGTTGAGGTTCTGAAGCTCGGAATCGATTAGTCAACTGACACAAGGGATTTCAAGAGTGTTTCTTCAATCTAGAAGATAACAACAATTGAACAAAACCTAAACAGAAAAACAAAGAGACTTCCCAATATATAGGGAGAGGGATGGCTTCTAGAAGGTGCTCACATGCACTAGGAATACATGGGGACTCAGTCCAAAGTAATGGTGATACAACACTCAAGAAAAAGCAAGAGACAGGTTCTATCTACGAGATTGATTTAACTGTTGCGGCCAGCTTGCTTGGAATTTGAAGGTATGGTTGGATCCGTTGAAAAGATGGCGTGGTTATCTATCCAACAATTGCTCACACGTTCCAATCAGAGTCCGTTTGCATTTCCTATGCCCTTTTGAATTCAAACAGGTCATTGAAGGCCAAGTGGAACCCTTTGCATTCCCACTATGCTTTATTGCTTTAATTGGTGTGTTGATGCCTTGTAACTGGTGCTTGTTCAAATTCCTATGCATAATATTGTTATTAGGTAGTGGTCTATTCTTCAAAGTATAATTATTCATTCCTAGAAACGAGTTTACCTGAGAATTAATTTGTCGTGCGCGGGCTCAAGTAATCGGTCCTGGAATGCTAGTCAAGGGTTGCTGGTTGGGAGGGGAGTCTTTGGTCGTTGATCTCATTGGTGTATCCGATGTAGCGATGTCCTCATCACGAAGTTATGTCATTGTTTCAATTAGGTCCAAAATAGTGTGTAGAGAGCGGTTCTAATGACAGATAGCCTAATCAACAAAATATATGATCATTTGCGTGTCATTCTAAATCAATAAAAAAACAATTCAAGTTGAAAATATAAAAAAATTGTACTTATCTAAATTTAATTTTAAAAACCATAATAAACATATAAAAATATAAAATTTATAAATAAACTTAGGGATAAAGTAGTAAAAATAGCAAATTAAAAATTATATAAAAAAAAAATATAACAAGATATTTTTAAATTATAAAATCCTTAAATATTGTAATATACATAAAACAACTATAAAATTCCAGAGTCATTTTTTAAAAATAAAATACATTAAAAGTAAGTAAATTTTGTAAAAAAAATAGAAAGCACATAAAAGTAGATAAAATGTCAAAAAACCAAAATTGATAAAAAAAAAAAATCATAATGCGAGAATAGAGGGGGCCAAGGAGATAGAGGGAGGAGAGGAGAGGGAAGAAAAAATAAGATGAGCGGAGAGAGAGAGTGTGCACGTAATTGATAAGATTTATGTTTTTGTTTTTTTTAATTTTTAGTAAATAATTAAATTTGTCTATGGTTTTTTTGGATTTTTATAAGAATTTTTTGTTTTAGATCTTTTATCGTTTTCATAGATTTTGGATTTACTAAGTTTATTATGACTTTAGTATTTTCAAATTATTTCATTCCTTTTTTATTATTTTTAATTTTTTAAGTTTTTAAGGCATTTTAGTTTTTTCACGGTTCTTTTTTGGATTTTTGGATTCCTTTTATGAACTTTCAATTTCAATTTGGTATTTCATTGATTTATAATGGTATATCTCTTTGACCACATATTACGTTTAATATATAGGCAGTTATGTTATCAATAAATCACCCTCTTTGTACCATTTTTGATGTAACTAAAACGGTAACACAACTTTATGTATGTAAAATTTTAAGGACGTGTGATACAATTTACTCTTGCTTTATTGTAACACACTCTTTGTAAAAAAAAATGTAGGCTTTATACTTTTTTTGAAAAATAATTACCGTTAAACTTGCAATCTCCTACTCCCCTAGGCGTTGCAATTGATTGGTTTGTTTGTCATTTTAATTTTTTGTTCCTAGATTTCCTCCTGTCACATGTAACGTCTACTGATCCACCAGAAGTTAACTCCCCTGTTACCGGAAATTTAGCAAATAACCAAATCTCTCCTAGTAGCCTTCCCAAATCTCACACCGGCAGGATCGTAATCCATGCGCTAATCCACGAAGAACCCCTCCAGCATTTGCAGATTGCATTCCACCCACCGAAGCCTCACGCCATGTCCTGAACCTGCGGCTAAGGTTCCGCCGCCCGAAAAGGAGGATCACGTCCTGTGCGGTCGCCGGCCGGCCTCCGGTCTTCTTGTGCAGCTGCAGCGGCGACGTCAAGACCACGCGGTTGTGGAAGCTAAAGGGGGCGGCTAAGGGCTGTTTAAAGAAGGTTTAGTTACAATTGGAAATAAACTTTTTTGTATCTTCATCCATAGATCCTTTACTCATATTTTATATTTTATTCCAAAATATGGAATACTTAATCCAAATCCAATGCATTGCAAAATTATGCTTCGCGACTCTGTATTCATAATCCAATAATCCAATTTGTATTTGGTAAAGGCTCTGGTTCGGCCGTCCGGCCAATCGGACTCGCGTGTTCCGGGCGCACAGCGAGCAGCCATGGGGTGTGAGCAACTGTAGCATGCAGGTGGGTCCCACAAGTATTTTTTTTAAGGCCATAATTTTTGACTGGTTGCTCTAATCCACAAACCGTTTGCACCAACGTGTTGCCATATAAATCCACAAACTTACCTGGTAAAACTTGGGTTTCGCCTATTGAAACTTGAGTTTCGCCTACCGAAACTTGGATTTCATATTCGTTAAACTTACCGAACTGTCAAGTTTCATAAGGTTTAATACAAGTTTCATCAAGTTTCAACAGGTTTCATCCAAGTTTCTTCAAGTTTTATCAGGTCGATTCAAGTTTTAACAGGTTATATCGAAGTTTCATCCAAATTTCATCAGATTTCATCAGCACACGGCCAAGTTTCGTTAGTATAGGTATAAGTTTCATAGGTGCCTTCTCGTAGTTTCACATCAAAAAAAATTAAAAAAGTAAAAAAAATAAAAATTTAAAAAGTATTTAAAATGGGTTGCTCTCAATTTTAGAAGAATTATGAAATTTATTCCACACATTTTGAACACTGTTTGAATTTTATACAAAAATCAGAAGTTTAATCGAAAATTTAATCAACTGCACAACTAACAACTGCGCGCTCGCTCGGGCTGCGTCGGATGTGCGCGGTGCGGACGATCGGACGGACGACGCTGGTCCGACGCCTAGCGCTCGCCTCTGTATTTTGGTTCATGGCCTTGGATGGCCATGCCAATTAATTGGTCATGCCATTTCAGGGCATGACTAATTTGTTGGTAAATTTTGGTTGTTTGGGTTGTATCCAACAAAACATGCCAAATAGAATTGGTAGTTGTTTGGTTTGTTGCTAATGAAATGTGCCAATTAGTATTATTCAAGTGTAGAAAAATGGTTTGATTATGATTCTATATGAACTATAAAATTTGTTTCATGCAATTTATACACCGTTTGAAATATAAAAATTATTAAAAAAATTCAAAAAACATAAAAACAGGTTGATTATGATTTTATATGAACTATAAAATTTGTTTGATGCAATTTGGATACCGTTTGAAATATAAAAAGTATTTAAAAAATTTTAAATTACAAAAATATTAAAAAAAAGTTAAAATTATAAAAATTATAAAAATGGGTTGATTATGATTTTATATGAATTATCAAATTTATTTCATGAAATTTGGACACTTTGAAATATATACAAAAACGAGAAACAAAATCAATCAAAATTAATCGTACATTTATCGCTGCTTGTTGTGTCTCTGCCACTGGAACCACGCTATTGGCGCAAAGGCGCGGCCGCGCTGGCAGCCGAATCGGCTGCAAGGCACGGCCTTGCGGTGGAACCGCGTTGAAAATATTTGGTATGGTCAGTTTTTTTTATTATCAAGCCAATTAATGGATTCAAACCAAACTCTATCCAAAAGAGATGGCGCGTGAAAATATTGGCATGGCCAGTGACGGCTATGAACGCCCTTAAGCCCTCGGGCAAAAGGATCGCCACCGATGACGTCGAGCACGGCAGCCAGGACGGCGGCAAGGTCGACGCCGGCTTGAACGAGCCATGCTTGTGGCGGCGGACGATACTGCTGGGCACTGGGCAGGAGGTGCCGGCCGCTGGAGTTTTACGGGGCCATACACTACGACGGCGAGGGACAGCGGCTGTGGCAGGCCCGGACGCCGCCGCAATTAGGCCCCGCCGCTTTTTTCGAACCAGGATACGTGGATCGAGCATGACAGAAGGATGCTGGCAAGTGATAAATGTTGAAATTTTCAGTTCTTGATTTCAAATTTCTCGATGTTTAATTATTAATACTCCAATTTTTTCTTAGGCCGGAACGATGTTTCCCCTTCTACTGGACGTGTCCTGGATAATGGAACCCATGTTACTCATTTCTCTGTTGGGATTTGGGAGTATGAACAAAGAAATGGCAAGGTAGTGTGTATAGGCGTTTGACGCGCGCACTAGATTGTCATGTAACCGTGTAAAGAATTGGTAGGTGAATCCGTTTCGTGCAGACGATTTTGCAGATGAGAAGTTGTTCAACATTTTATCACTTGCAGTATCGTTCGCATGCATATATTCGAAATACTGTTTTCCTTTTCCATTGTAAAATCTTCTGGAAAATAACCAACAAATCATTCCTGCAGCTGTATCAAATGTGGCGACGGCATGTTCTTTTTACTGGGAATGGACTCGTGCGAGACACTACAGGCCAGTAAGTGCATAGTTACGAGAGTGAGGATGTGGAAATCCACCGGTCGAGCCAACTGCATGTTTGCTTATACATCAATACGAAGAGAATATGAGACGTCATATAAGTATAACACCCTAATTTTGGCTTTAAAAAACTACTTTTTAAAAAAATGGGTGCATAATTATTTTACAAAAGAAAATTTCCAATTATCCGAAATTAATAAAGTATTTTCATAAGTACCTTGAGTATGAAATTATTAAATATTTTTTCCGAGCCGTGAATTGCCCATGTTACCCCTTCGTTGGGCTCGGTTTGAGTCTTGAGCTAGCCTGGCTTGCCCTTCTCTACGAGGGAGAGGGATGCATGCTATGAATGAATTTTCAAAAGCGACGAGAAAGTCGATGGCGAATAAAATCCAGATTAAACAAACAAACTCGGAAGAAAGCACGCTAGTACAATACCAGGCTATCTTAAAACAATAAGTTAAATCGATAGATAAGTTAAATTAAATAGATAAATCAAATAATATAAGCCAAAGAAGGCTAAAGCATGATTCGCATGGAAGCCACTGATCGGCAGTAGACAAATTGCAAAATCTCCGGTGGCAGCCCTCCGGCGGCACCTCTCATCCAGACGGCGATTTGGATTTTGGAGGGAGCCGTGGCGTGGCTGAGGACTGTAGACAGACAGGGACGGCGGCCACGCCGCCGTGTCGGACAGGCTTCCAACGAACGACAGCGAATCAGTGGAGTCGTCGCTACGAGGCCTCTGGCCTCTACACCGGTACTCCCTCTGTCCCAAAATAAGTATTCTTATAGGCCTTATAACTTGTCCCATAATAAATGATCTTTTAACTCTAGATTCCTCTTCCACTACTACAAATGCCTTTAGATTCCTCTCCCACCACTATAAAAATACCTCTATATTTTCCTCCCACACTATAAAGTACTCTAGATTCCCTACTACATACACCCCTCCTTAGTTTTTTCAAAACAATCTTAAAGCACACTTATTATGGGACGGAGGGAGTAATCACCAAGGATTTAAATTTCGGTAGAAGAGAAATTTCGGTTGCTAGCGAAATTACCGAAATTCACGAAATTTCGTGAAATTTCAAACGAAATAAAAATAGAATTTTTGAATTTTTGAAAAAATTGGAAAAATTTGCTTTTCTCAAGTTCCGAACCCAGGTCTTAGGCCTTGTCCTTGTTTGTGCTTACCAACAGACCAAAGGAGACCTTGTGACAAGACTATGTGTGCCTTTATTTTATACCTTAGTTTTAAATTATATATTCAAAACGAAATATCGGCAGCATTTCGGCCGCCAGCGAAATACCCGAAATTCGTGGAATTTCGTGAAATTTCGAACGAGAAAAAAAATCCTTGGTAATCACTAATCAGTAGCTTCACTGCCTGTAGCCGGGGACCGGGGTAGCTCCCCATCTTGGAGCAGCTCCGGGCGGTGGATCCGTGGAGGCGAGGCGAGCAAAGGCTTCTGTATCGATTCTGCGTTGATGCTTAGTTAAATGTCCTGTCCCTCGCCTCGTATAAGCAATAATTCTAGATGTTTATCTTGGACCAAAAAAAAAAATCCCAGCACCGTATATGGCCGTAGTATAGTGTTGGCAGATAGCGCTTGCACAGGACACAGAGACCAACGGCCGTGTTGCTTGATATTTCAGCTTCACGTTGAGCCCGCCAGTGGCGGGGAGCTTTCAGTTCAGTTATTCCAAACACTAAGACGGTAAGATCATCTCCTCTCCTTCTCCAACAGGATCATTTTCCTTCTATAAAAAGTGTTCTTTAAAATATTCCATCGAATTCTCTTTGCGATTTTCTTTAAAAGAAATTTCTTTGTGCATTCTCTTCATAAGGAAAGTTTCTCTGTATTTTTTCTTCACAAATTTATCTTAAAGATATGCTATTGAAAATGATGAGAAATGAAAAGAAATAATGTGGAGAAGGAAATAGAAAGAAATGAAATGAAAACAAATGGTCGAAGATTGTATCGATGACCAACTTCCAACTCCTGTTCTGTTAAGACCAAGTTGCTCTCTTTCTACCTGACAAGTCACAACAAAGATGTTAGACGTTACAATTAGCAAAAATGTTGTGATCCAGGTGTGCAGATGCTCCGGACGCCACGACCATGCGATAGTCGACCTTTGCCTTTTTGCTCGCTTTGACTGGTGTGACGGACGTGAAATATTTCTAGCCCAATTCATTGCTGCTCTTCTGTCCGTCTTGCTCTCCCCTTCCTCCTCGCATTCCCAGCAGACACTCGCGTTCGTCTCTCCCCTTCCTGCTCTCGCTCCTAGCAGAAACTTGCCGACGACGACTCGACGGACGAAATTGGCGTGGCGCCGCTCCCTCGTTCTCCATCTCCCTTCCTATCTCTCTGTCTTCCCCCTTCTCTTTGTTTTTCCTCTTCCTCTCTCCATCCCTATCTATGAATCTCCCCCATGGGTTCATCCAGCGAGGGGAAGTCGACCATGGTAGTCGGATCCGACGAGGATAGTGCGGAAGCTCGTCGGATTAAGGGAAGAAAGTGGTGGATCCAAAGAGACGGTACAAGAAAACATGCGAGAACATGTCATGTTTTATCACTTTTTCACCATGTTTTCATCATATTTTTCCATGTTTCACCATGTTTAGTCATGTTTCGTTGAATAAATCTTTCTTTTTTTAATGATATTAACATCGGTGTCATGTTTATATTCTAAAAACATTTTTTAAAAAAACGTACATCGAAAAAAACGTTTCGAATTTTTTTTTTTTTACGGATTGGACACGCAAACCCAATCCGTGGCACTACCCTATAATTAGCCCAGTGAGCCGAGCGTGCCTAATGTAGCCATCCCTACATCCAACACCGTCCGTGCCGCATGCAGATTGATGTCTCCGCAGGACCAAGGATTCAAGATGATCACTCACTGACTTGTCTCCAAATCGCTATGTATATGTGGTTGCCAATTTGCCATGTTCGAAGTCACCACTTCCAAATTCCTATGATCTGGCACATAGAACGAAACCAGAAAGAAATAAACATATGAAAGAACGATGGAAGGAGCAACAAAAGATGCTAAAATCTTACTTGCTTCCAGCGACTCAGCTAGCTATAGCCTCCGAGGCCACGACGTTCTCAAGCTCATCCGCCTACGCCCCGGGCGCGGCGTCCTTCACCCTGCCGCGCGGGTACCCGCCGCCGTAGTCCAGTGCTGCGTAGTAGCCGCTCACGCGGCCCCGCGCGTCGACGGCCACCCGGTGGCGGTGCGCGCTCACGGGGTGCCGCCCCGTGAGGTGCCGGTGTGCCCACGTGCCCGCCGCCAGCGCCACCACGGCGACGACGCACGCGGACAGCGCGGCGCCGCCCGCGAAGAAGAGCGCTGCGGCTGCCGGCAACCAGAGCGGGCAGGTGAGAAGCAGGAGCGGGCTGAGGAAGACGAGCGCGACGGCGGCGGCGGCGAGCGTGGCGCCCGCGAGGACCAGGAGCGCCGCGAGGGTGACGGCGAGGGCGAGGAAGCCGAGGAGTTTGGTGCTGGCGCCGGAAGCGTGCGGCTCCGCCCGCAGGAAGAGCGTGTGGCCCGCGGACGTCCGACCTCTGCGCTGGCTGGGCGGACGTGGTACGGGTGCTCGCGGGCCGGGTGGCCAATCCGCCATAGCGAGAAATTAACTGAAAACCAAGAGATGGCTGTCTCTTGGACTTGGGAGATGGTGGCGAGGATGAACTAAGCGAGAGCCGATTCCGGGAGACGTGTAGGTCTGTGCCTCTGTGGCAGCACGTACCGGCGCACGGCAGCGTTGCAGTCCATGCATAGCGACGTGTGGCGGGGACGAGAACACAGCATCAGCATGGACACAGCACAAATGCACAACAGACAACACAACTTCGAACAATGACTTTTAAAAAAGAAAAAAAATCAATATTACACCTGAACTATGACCATTCGTCTGTATAACCCCTAAACTATGAAACCAGGTATTTTATCCCGCAAAACCAAAGAAAAGATGTAAATAACCCCCTGAAAGTGGTTTTGACGGTGGTTTTTGACACGTAAGATGTACACATGTGTTTTCTTTTTCCCACAAAATCGCCTCGTGCACACATCTTCTTTCTCTCTGCCATTGGGGAGGTCGGTCCCCTCTCTCCCATCGCTCTGCAATAGCCCCTGCCCCTACCCCCATCCCTCTCCCATGGCTGTGGGGATGCGGCCGGGTAGACACAACGGCGCGGTGCCGAAGGCCGGGGCAGGGAACCCGAGGCGGCGAGGTGGGACGGCGAGGCGCGGGCGGCCTGGGGAGCAAAGGCGGTGCCAGAGGACGGGGCGGCGAGGTGGCTAGTACAGGGTTGAAGGCGAGGTCAGGCAGTCAAAGTGGCGCGCGCTAAAGGCCGGGGCGGCGAGGGCGGTTGGTACAGGGTTGAATGCGAGGCCGGGTGGCGCGGCGAGGCACGAGCGGCCACTCCCCTCTGCCTCCCCTCCCTCCCCCCTTCGGCCGCTCCCCTTTGCCTCTGTGACGCACACAAATTCCGCAGCGAGAACGCGTTTGCGGGCGTGCCAGTGTATTTATAAAAAATACACAAAATAAAATGGGACGAGGATGTTTATATTTCATCGTCATAATGAAGTACAACTCCTTATTGGTATTGCGCTTCGTAGCCAGGTTGGCTAGGTATCTGTAGCCTGATAGGCTAGACTTCTTGCTCAGGTCATCATCAGGTTCTAGATCCCGGGACCTCGGAAGGACACACGGTTAATTACATCCGCAAGCCAGCTTGTGGAACACCTCCGATTAAGCTGCTGGGGTTGTCGTCTTCTTCTTCTCGATGCTTCGTGGTTCACCATGCAATGGGTGAATGGAGTTGAGATGGCGACGACAGAATACATGGGGTAATCAGGGCCCATGTAATGCCTAGCACAGCGGTTGACATTTAGCTATATATGCCCTCCCGTGTCGCTTGAACTTGTCCTCATCAAGCTTCACATTGGAGTAATTCGATTAGGATGAAATGCACGGTTAGCACTCGGCTTGGAATTGAAGTTGACGGCTTTGCTGCGCCATCGAGGATGTTCCCGCTTGTTGACTTTTGGACTTGTCGTTGATTGGTCTTGATCACCAGAGTTGATGTAGTTGAGATTGAGGTTCTCCTTAACGAAATATTCTCGTTAGGAGCACTGGTTGGCATCGTGGAATTGAGATCTTCACAATACCATGAGTCTTCGATAAGAAATTGTTGAGGATCTACTTGACGGAATATTCATCATCAGGAGAGTTGGTTGGCACCGTGGAACTGGGATCTCCACGACACTACGAGTCTTGGGGAGGATGTGGTTGAAAATCTCCTCGATGGAATATTCATCTTCAGGAGAGTTGGTCGGCACCGTGGAACTGGGATCTCCACGGTACCCTTGATGGAATGTTCTTCACCAGAAGAGTTGGTTTGTATCGTGGAATTGGGATCTCCACGACACCATTGATGGGATGCTCATCATCGAGAGAGCGTCGGTGATATCGTGGAATTGGGATCTCCACGGCATCGCGAATCTTCGAAGCTTTGTTCACCTACGGGACTCGGTTTGTTGTTGCTGGGTTCTCCTTAACGGGGTAGTCGTCGTCAGGAGGGTCGGTTGACACCATGGAATTAGGGTCTCCATGATGCAGTTGATGGCATGTTCATCATCAGGAGTTGGTTTGTATCGTGGAATTGGGATCTCCACGATACCGTTGGCCTTCGGGGTCTTATTCGCCTTCGGGGCCAAGCTTGTCGGAACGGTGTTCCGTTTAAGTCGATGTGGCGGCAGGTTCCGACGATGCTGGCAGAGTCGCTGGAGGAGGTCGCCGAACGGCTTCCATGATCGTTGGAGTCATCGTTTCCACGATATTGTTGACGGGATGTTCGTCATTATGAAAGTGTTCGTGATATCGTAGAATTGGGATATCCATGATACACTTGATGGAATGTTCGTCATCGGAGGAAGGTGTTGAAGATCTCCTTAACGGGATGTTCGTCGAAGGAGGATCAGATGGTGCCGTGGAATTGGGATCTCCATGATATAGTTAGCCTTCAGGGTCTTATTCGCCTTCGGGGCTGCTTTATTGAATTTTCTCCTCCCTAACGAAAAGTTCGTCGTTAGGAGGTATGTCGGCGTCGTGGAACTGGGATCTCCAGATACCACTGGACTTTGGGGTCTTGTTCTCCTTCGAGGTAGTGTTCGTTTGACAGGACGGCATCCCGTTAAGGTCGATGTGGAAGTTAGTCTTGCAAGTGTTGACGGGGTTGCTGCCGAAGGTCGTCGGAACGCTCCTGTGATCGTTGAAAGAGTCGTTGTCGAACGATCTTCGGTTTTCTCAAGCTGAACATGATTCCGCTAAGGAAAACTTGACAGACGGAGATGGAAGACGATTCTCCCAAGCAGAACGCGATTCCGCTAAACAAATCTCACTATTTCATGTGAGTCATCCGGAGCTTCTTCGTTCTTGGCCACAGACAAGTAGGGGCTGTTTCTCCCTAGTGGAATGCAATTCCGCTAACGGTGGAACAACATTTTATGTGATGTCGTTCACCATTCTTCTCGTTCAGTCTTGGGTGGTTCGTTTGGTCAGCCTTGGACGGTTCATCATTCTAGTGACTTCGAGGTCGGTGTAGATGACAGTGCACGGTGCCGTGTAGGGCACCGGCCGTCATATATTGCAGAGTGGATGTTCTGCTGGTGATGTCGTGACGAAGATTCGTCTTAGCAGAAGTGTGATAGCATGTCCAAGTATGTCAGGTGCGCCGGGCTATAGATGAGGCCGGGGTGCACGCCTACCGGGCGCGGCCTTGCATGGTGGAGAAGCAAACCGGTCTCCACTACTTAGATTAAAATATGGGAGGAAGCAGATGGCCGCCGCGCGCTGGTGCTGAGGGTGGCCGAGGAAGCCATGCCGTCGCGTGGATCTAGAGGAGAGGGCCACGTCGAGCCTCGAGATGCCAAAGTGGAGGTGGCCGAACCGTCACCGACCGCACATTGAGAAGATGAGGAACATGTTTCCGTCTTCGTCGGCCCGGGGACAATGTTGTCGTTGTTCTGGTCGGGGCGCGCCGTCCAGCCATCGTGCGTCGGGTCGAGGTGAAGTGGAGGCCGCCGCCGGCCCCGCTGGGACTTGAAGCCGGGGCACCGCCGCTTGCACCTTGTCATCCTAGGCGCCGCCGTCGCCTTTCCGTGATGGGCGAGATGGGGATGATCATGGAGGGGAGGAACACGTCGGGATCGCCGCCTACACTGCTCATCAAGGGTGTTGTCACCGCGTGGGTTGTTGTGCACGCCGAGGTGGACAAGGGACCGGGCGGCGTCGATCATGCCGAGGAGTTGAATGCGCTACCGTCCATCTGTACTGCTGTCGTGGAGTAGAGGTGACATCGATACGGCAGGGGCGGCGCCCGTCGTGGGTGTGGAGGAAGAGGCAGAGTCGGCACAACGGACGGGACGGCGGGGGCGGCGCCGGATGCGGATGAGGCCAGGGCGGTGTAGATAGGGGCCGGGGCGACGCCGGGCGCGGAGGAGGCCGGGGCGGTGCAGATCGGGGCCGGGGCGGCGCCGGGATGGCAGAGGCGGCGCCGGGGCGCGAGAAGGAGACAGCCCCGGCGCGCCCGCCGTCTCGATGCGAGGAGAGGACGGGGCGGCGCGCCGGCCGCCCTGGCGCGTGGAGGAGACGGGGGCGGCGCCGCTGGCCGCCCCGGCGCGTGGAGAGAACGGGAGGCGGCGTGCCGGCCGCCCCTGGCATATGTACCGAGAGAGAGAGAGAGACTGAGAGAGAGAGAGAGAGAGAGAGCCGAGAGTGGAGAGAGAGATGGGGAGGGGCGGCGCCGGTCGCCGCCTCCCCTTTACATTTTTTTCCTTCCTTCCCCTTTTTCCTTTAGGGCTAACCACAATATTTATAGCTGGATATTAGGGTTTTTCAATAACAGGCCAAAATTGGGCCGAGTTGATTACGAGCTAGATTAATCCGCAATAATAATTAATGGATAATTCCAAGGTGACGGGCCGATCGATGTCATCGAAATTTTTTTTATCAAACAGCCTCCAATCCTCCCTTTCCCCTCTGGCAGATTTGGCGGCGGCGATGAGGCCGCAGTGGGGAGGCGAAGGGGAAGCTGAAGGAGGACAAGCCGATGGATTCGGCCGCCGCCGCCGCCGCACGCCTTGGGAGGAAGAGCAGGGGAGGGCACCACCGGGGCGGCCATGCCGGGCCGCCATGCCAAGAGGTAGTGGCCGATCGGCCGAAATGGCGGAAGGGAGCAGGGGGCTCCCGTGCCGGGCCAAGATAGAGAGAGGAGAGAGTGGAGAGGAAGATAGAGGAGAGAGATTTACAACGGGGCGCACATTTTTTTATTTGTGATTCGTCTGCCACCTCATCTGTCACATAAGCAAACCAGTCTCAAAACCGCTACAGGGGGTTATTTGCACCTTTTCTTTGGTTTTGCGGATTAGAATGCCTGGTTTCGTAGTTCAGGGGGTTATGTAGACGAAGGGTCATAGTTCAGGGTGTAATATAGACTTTTTCCTTTTAAACAAACAACGAGAACTTATTGGTTTTGGGAAGTTCGGAGCTAACAATGTGCAATATCAAGTACCAAAATATCTATCTATTGTAGGAGTATATCTGTGCAGTGCTATATAAAAAACAAAATACATACATAAGAGCGGTATATAAATTTATAAAGAGTAATTTGTAAGATAAGACGTGACAATTTAAGTTAGCGATCATGCTAAGAAATTTGAAAAGAGGATGAAAGAAACACATAAATTAGGACCACATAAAATTATAAAGGTTTATAAAGTTTGACAAATGATGACATCCGACTAATGGTGCAATAAAAGTGCTATACAAAAATAGATAATGTCATTAGTGCACATAGTGTGAATGAAAAAAAAATCACTCTTCGTTGTTGATAAAATGAAATCCTTATTCACTCCTTTGGGTACCCTTTTTCCCTCCGTAAGGATATTGAATACCACAAACTCTCTTTCGTGTTACTATAATTTTAAAAACAAACATGTACCCACCAAAGGTACCTGTGTATTTGCGACTTTGGAAGCTTTTGTTCTTTCTTTAGAGTTTGTTTTAGCGCCTAAAGTTGCAATTTGGGGCGTATATCTATAATATTTGTTGAGATAGTGAGATGGTATGTTGTGCAGTGCAACATAATGGTTTGCTTGTTTGTGTCGGTTGTAAGATCTTGAGACTAGGCTACGGTGAAGCAGGAGCTGAAGACGGATGAGGCCTATAGGTGGTGGACTTCATTGGGCTAAGCCCGTGATGTGGCAAGAATCCGAAGATGGATGAGGTCAAGAAGTGCCGGACTTTAGAATACACACTTTAGAATACAATTTCATATTGGAAATTATTTGTTGCCTTAGCGTGATAACTTGCTCACAAGTAGTCAATGCAAATGAGAAAAATATCCGCAAAGCTCAAACTAATATGATGGCAAATGAATAAAAACTAGATAAACCATTATGTTCCTTTTATGATGTAAAAGAGAAATCAATAAGAGCCAAACCATAACAGAGAAAAATGATTTAAAATCAAAATCAATGCCTTTTATATATAAAACATAAATATGTTAGCTCCCCCTAGATAAAGGGTCCTGTAAAAGGTTGCTCTTGTCCCTATTCTTGACACTTCTTGATTGAAAGCTCTCTCCACGATGAATCTTCTCCTTAAAACATTTTGAACATTTTGAGGTAACAGTAGAGATGAGAATATAACATTTAAATCAATGAATGAGGAGTAGTAGGAGTATCAATGTCTCATGATCCAAGAAATATAAGATTTGCACATACGAATAGATAAGACAACTAAATGAGAAAGAGATTAAAGACCAAACAACCTTAGAGTTACCACTTGAAGGATGGTCAAAGTGGTAAATAGAAGATGAGAATTAAATAAAACTAAGATATGTTGTTCATAGCTTCAGATTTTCAATAAATTCATAAAACATTACTTGGAGCATTTCCAACAAAGATAGATCATCAAAAACCCTAAAAATAGTTCTCTTTTTTTAAAAAAAATGGCTTTGGAAATAAAGTCCATTTTTCATAAATCACCTCAATTTTGCCAAAAGAGCATGAAAGGGTGTTTTAGTTTACAAATGGTATGCATGCCTCTCCAATGCCCTTTTCAGCCAATCTATATCAAGAAACTTAATTCAAATGGCAAAACTCACTTAAGGTAGAATTTTGTTTTTGGTCAAAATAGGTTTTAACATAAGCTTCAAACCCTCATAGCTTGGAATATGTTGGCCATGTAAAAATTGAATATGAGAAATGCTTACAATGCTGACTTTAATTTTTGTGTATTGAATATTTTCTCAAATTGGATTTAGAATTAATTTTGTGGAATATACCGAAAATAGGCAAAAACAAGATGATAGTAACCATATTTTTTAAAACTTGTTTTTCATGTAAATAGTTTTATATTTAGTCAAGACCTTTTTAAAACATTTGGAACATTTTTTAAAAAATTCTCATGTTTCACTTGAAACTATCATTTTGACTAAAATGGTTTATTTTGAAATTTTACACTTGCACTTAATAGATATGACACACTTAGAAAATGTGATATACATAAATATGAATTAGCATTAACTCTAAATGTGCCCCACCAATTATTAAGCTCATAAAACAATATTGGATGTTTGAACACAAGCATATAGGTTTTCCATGCAATGGAATTACTTACACAAGGTAAAATGTTTGAATTTAAATTGTGACGTAGTGGCATTAGTTCATGATGATGGCTTGAATATTCTTATGCTTGTCTAAAAATGTTGATAGTGAACTCCACCTCTTTATGCACATGTCAAATCTTAACATTTTTTCTAAAAGGGGTAAAGATTTTCATTCTTCCAAACCCAAACCATTTTACAGATAGACCCATTACAAAACATAAAAATTAACAACACATCCTTACAGAAGGACCAAGCTGCAAAATCAGCATAGCACACAAAACCATTCCATTAATCACCATCGGTGTGGGGGCTCTGTGTGTGTGTGTTGTGGGGTCAATTTTTTCCGGGGGGAGGGGGGGGGGGGGGGGGGGATAACATAATCAAAAGTAGACATGAAAGAATACAAACTAGTCTTTGGCATAGACAGGCCTAAAAAAATGAACATTGGCTGCCAACCATCGTAATCGCCAATAACAAACTCCTCACTATTGAATTTTGCCAATGTGCAACCCAACTCCTTCCTAAATAGCCCACCTGCGCAAGAATCGACATCGTTTGACCTAGCCGCTGCCTGGAGGCCGGAGCAGATCCCACGCCGAGGCTCCTTCTCCTCATCCGCACCATCACTGCTTTGGAGAAGTCTTTTGTTGACTTTTTACCCAAGTCCTCTTCCTTTTGCAAAATCCTAACCTTACTAGTACTATACAACCACCGGCGACACATATTGCATGGAGAGGAAGTCGTTTGGTACATGAACATGAGGAAAGCGACGTAGACAACAGCGACAAATAACCACCACAACTCCGTTCGAGCCGCCAGCGCCACTCCCTCCCTAGAGAACGTTGCCGCAATCGCCACCCGACAACCGCCTTGTGCCCTGACGATAGCTGCTGCTAGAGACGAGGACGGTGTGCAAGTCGAGAATCAGACGAGCTAAGTTTGACCGCTGGCAATGACCTCTCCCACCCGTACCCACATGACGTCCATCCTCGTCTCCTTCGGCGAGACAGTACCATCAACGTCGACAATACCTTCCTCCCTTATTTTATTGGCTTCTTTAGAGACTTAACGCCGTCGGACTAAATCCAACGGTCAAAAGACATAAATATTATCCCTAACTTACAGCTACCCCCAATGGCTTGGTGACCGCTGGCGGCGAGGGTGAAGCGAGATCTCCAGCGGTCTTCGCTTCTTCTCTTTTTGGCCTGAGCTCTCAAATCATTACATATTAAGCACTTCAAGTATGTTTCGATGCCCTTGTATAAACAGCACAGGTGTACCATTGTCCCTCTACAACAATGAAGATGCTCGGAAGCTGCCGGGATATATATCAGGCATGACGTCAGCGAAGTCCAAGTGTGCGTTGGGCCTCGTAGTATAGCCCATTGGGAATTTGTAAGCCCCAAAAGGACCCTCCCTCCTCCTTCGGCGCTCCCCTGCCGGCGCCGTGTGCCCGTGTCCCAGTCGCAGCGCCCCGCGTGCGGTGGCAGCGGTGCGTCCAAACTTCCCTGGCTCTGTCACCTCGCGGGAAGCACATCCTCTGCAGCCCCACACCACCCACTGGGCCACACTGCCCCTCTCCTTCCCACCTCGCGTGCCCCGAGTCCCCGACCGCTCCGCGCCCTCGTCCCTACTGCCCGCGGCCCGCGCTCCCGCGGTGGTAGGGCGTCCACTGCCCACGCGCGCTCCCGCGGCCGCGACCTTATCCCGCCGTACGTGTATGGCCCCCGTCGCCACTTCCACCGCGCCTCCCTCTCCCCCCTCGGCGTCTCCGCATCCCCCCACCTGGTGGCCACCATCACTACCTGCGGCGGCGCTGGCACGGTACACCGCGCGCACCGGGGTGGCCACGAGGCGGAGCCCCAGGAAGAGGCCGACGGCGTGGGGTAGCACTGGGGGGCGTTGGGTTGAGTGCGGCAGGCGCCATGGATGCTGCGAAGGTGCGGGCTTCGAACCCCACCCCGATTGCGGTTCTGTGCTTCGGCTGTTTCGTGCCTGGGGCGCGGGTTGATCGGCTCGGGTTCCGCGTGCCCAGGGCTCGGGGGAGGCGGAGTTCTTCACGGAGTACGGCGAGGCGACCCGGTACGAGGTCGGCGAGGTGGTCGGCAAGGGCAGCTACGGCGTTGTGGCCGCCGCCGTCGACACTCACACTGGCGAGGGCGTAGCCATCAAGAAGATCAATGACGTCTTCGAGCACGTCTCCGACGCAACCCGCATCCTGCGCGAGATCAAGCTGCTCCGCCTCCTGCGCCACCCTGACCTTGTCCAGATCAAGCACATCATGCTCCCGCCGTCGCGCCGCGAGTTCCGGGACATCTATGTCATCTTCGAGCTCATGGAGTCCGACCTCCACCAGGTCATCAAGGCCAACGACGATCTCACCCCCGAGCACCACCAGTTTTTCCTCTACCAGCTGCTCCGAGGGATGAAGTACATACACACCGCCAATGTCTTCCACCGGGACCTCAAGCCCAAGAACATTCTCGCCAATGCCGATTGCAAGCTCAAGATTTGTGACTTCGGCCTTGCTCGGGTGTCCTTCGACGACACCCCATCCACTATATTCTGGACGGTAGCGAAGTACATATGCTGTTAATTATGGTAAGCAGCCAGCCAAAGCTTTGTTTTTCATTTTTTCTGCGTCCGTTTGTCCAGGATTATGTGGCAACAAGATGGTATCGCGCTCCAGAATTATGTGGTTCCTTCTTTTCCAAGGTCAGAGAAGCTTTTATCTTAGAGCATCAGTATATTCATCAAATGTGATCTAGTTCATTTCATAAGTCAAATGCCATGGTTCCTGAATTGTTGACGTGCGTGTTTATATTACCACATTAGATAATGTGCTGACCTAAAAGAACATTTGATAATTTGCATTGAACTGTTCTTGGCTGAACATTTGCTTTTGCAGTATACTCCTGCAATCGACATTTGGAGCGTAGGATGTATATTTGCTGAAATGCTGACTGGAAAGCCACTTTTCCCTGGCAAGAACGTGGTGCATCAATTGGATCTCATGACCGACCTACTTGGCACTCCTTCATCAGAATCCATTTCTAGAGTGAGTTCACTGCTTTCTAAATTAATAATAATCAGTTGGAGCCTTGTCTCGTATATGATTTTCCTTTACAAACATGCTTGTGATGGTTGGTGGTATACCATTTCTCATGTCAGGACAAAGTTCCTGTTATAACAGACTGAACAATCCTTGTGAAGTTCAATTTTATTAGATATTTGATCCTTAATTTATTATGGTTTGGAATACTTGCATGATATGCTGAATGTAATGATTAATTTAATTCCTGATTGCAATGGAAAAAAAATTCAGAATTATGGTTTGGTCGAAGAATTCACTCTAAGCAGGTCTGACTCCCGTCACTTGGATAGTCTTTACTCTCAATGTTTACAGTCCCTACTGATATATAGAGCTTGTAGTCCTTAAACCTCAGTCAAGTTTAGAAAAGGATTTTGGCCATTGAGCTCTAACAGTACAGATGATACTTGATTTGTTACAATGATTTATTACAAGGAGCAGCCATGTTTTCTAGCTTATGGCTTATTGTCGTTTCTAAAAACCAAACATTTTGGCTTCTTGAACCCGTTTCTCCAAAATCTCGAAGTCATTTCTATAAGTGGGCAGGTTTCTCGAAGTCACTTCTCAAAGCTCTTGACATTCAGATTTCCAGCAAATGATCCCATTCTGCAACATATGTATTCTGAATAAAACAAATGAGAATGTCTAGCGCTTGGATAATTCAGTAATATAGCTTGCTTTCAGTGAAGTTATAAATTATCTGCAGCTCGATGAAACAATCATTGAAAATCTACATAAAAAAATATGCGCGCTGTCGACGGTTGGGATATCGGTCCCAAGTCAACTAATATTCTTGAGAAAGGGAGATAGAAGACTTGTCGAGCAAAGCAAACAACAATCAATGAGTAACGAGCAGACACAGGGTTTTTATCCTGATTCGGGCCTCTCCGGGGAGATAACAACTCTACGTTCAGCGCTTCTTTATATGAAAAAGGGATTACAAGAAGGAACTCGACGAGACGAGCAAGTCTCGGCGATTATGGGCGTACAAGAAGTAGTATGCGATTTTGGCCGTGCCCTCTACACGCCGTAGGGGCTCGGTTTATATAGTGATGAACAATCGACCTATCGAGGGACAATCGGGTCGGGCTGACTACGAGACCGTAACGAACTCGTATACATGCCAAATACATCCCGAGGTAGATAAGGTAAACTTCAATTTTTGGGGATCACGACGTGTGCTACAATCCGAGAAACCTTGTCCGGGTCTTCACGTAGCCGCGTAGAACTTTTGTTTGAGTCGAACTCAAACAGGAATCTTAGACCGTTACGCACCGTGCCAACCAGGAAGCTGTTCGGCAGGATGCATAAGGGTCTGAAAGAACCTTCTAAGGAGCCAGGCCTTAGGAGGCTGTTCGATTGGACCATCGGGGAGTGGGCCATGGCAATGGGCCGTGATTTTATCCTCGACACGCGCAGAGTATGCACCCTAGGGTTATGTTTCATGTGCCCTTTTCCACAAACTTCAGCATAGGTGAAGTTCTATCTGTTTGGCGTAGCTTTTACGTGAATGAATTAGGCATATGTCAAGCTGCCAAAATTATCACATCTGTTTGGCCTTGATTAGCGTTCAAGAAGACCATAAGATGAAGCTCAAACCAAAGAGGTCCCATGTGGCAAGAAATTCAGCCGCAGATTATTCGTTTTGTTGATCCAAGTTTACATGGCTTTTGCATTGGAACTTTTGGGCAATCTTCAGCCTTCTAATTATTTGTGTAATGGGCTCATCAATACTAATAGTAAATTAGAAATACAGATAGTATCTACTAGTTTCTTCTGACAATCATTTTGTTACTTAGAATAATGCTTGACCTCCAAATCTGTATTGGTTGTAGATTCGAAATGAGAAAGCTCGACGATATCTGGGAAACATGAGAAAAAAACATCCAGTACCTTTTTCACAAAAGTTTCCTGGCGTAGATCCAATGGCTCTTCATTTGCTTGAGCGTCTACTTGCTTTTCATCCCAAGGATCGACCAACTGCTGCAGAGGTAGGAATGTAGTCGGCATAAAGCAATAGCTTTAGAAAGTTCGATTATTTGTCATCCTCGACCTCAATACTAATATTAATGTAATTCAAGGCATTGTCAGATCCATATTTTACTGGATTGGCAAATTCTGAACGCGAACCCACAACACAACCCATCACAAAACTCGAATTTGAATTCGAGAGAAGAAAGCTGGCCAAAGACGATGTCCGGGAATTAATTTACAGAGAGGTATTGTTTGTCATTTGTACTGGAGATTTTGGTAATGCGTTTAATAACACCTGATGTATTTCTTCAGATTTTAGAGTACCATCCTCAGATGTTGCAGGTGTATCTTCATGGTGGTGACCAAACAAACTTTGTGTACCCCAGGTTAGTTTGCACTATGTCATGTTACAAGCAGTATGTACAGTCTTCGTAAGAAGTATACAGATTATATTTCTTGGCATGACAGCAGCCCTGGCCCTGTAGCACCAGGAATTGATTAGCCGCTATCCATCGGAGATTGGGATAAAATTATTTAAGAGATTTGGACAGGATTGGGATAAATTGCACTATTGCCCCTGGAAGTTGAACCAAAGTCTCACCTAGCCCCTTAAAATTTGAAATTACTTTGTCGCCCCTTGAAAGTTGGCACCGTTTGCACTACAACCACACATCCGTTAGGTTAGCCGTTAAGTGATGAGGTGGCTGTTAGTTGACCGTTAAATGCTAAGATGGTAGCAACACATATAGTTTTTCAATGAGATTACGTCCATGTCACCTAAAAAATCATGGAAAAATTTAAAATATGAAAAAATTGGAAAACTTTACAAAAACAAATATAAAAGTTTTGCAATTTTCAAATCGTATCTTAAATTTAAATTCAAATTTAAAATTAGATTTTAAAATTTATTTTTTTAGAAAAAACATAAAGTTTTTTTTTTATCGAAAGGGGCAGGTGCTCTGCCATTTCATAAAGAAGAAAGAAATCGTACAACACCAAAAAAGAACGATAGCCACTAGCAAAGCCGAAAGGGATGCATGGCCGAAAAAACGGACCGCCACCACCTAGGCAATGCAAGAAGCCACCCACCACCACCACGACGCCAGACACGACCCACGCACAGGATGCACGATGAACGTTACAAGAAAGACGCACCGCCGAGAGACAGGCCCAAAGCAACCTCCAAACCCCACCACCACAAGGGATGCACGGCCAGAGAGCAAGGTGTCTAGAACCAACTTAGCCACCACCACCTTATGGGTTGCACGGAGTATCGTCACCACCACAGGCCACCGCCATGCGGGATGCACGATGAACCGTCACCACCACAAGAGATGCATGACCAAGGGCCGAAGACAATACGCAAACTAGACGCCACCACCTCACAGGATGCAAGTTCGGAGATTGTCGCCAGGCCCCCCTAAAACAGCACGAACAAAAAGTTTAAAGATTCAAATTTAAAATTTGAATCTTTTGGGCTCAAATTCATTCACAATTATATTTGAATTTTGCAAACAATCAAATCTGGCTATCTTGGTTTCATATTCATTTAAATCTGTTACATTCATATTTTAAATATGAGTGCGAATGTTATACATCTGTAAATTTGATATTTTCCAAAAAAAATGTAAAATTTTAAATTATTTCAAATTTTAACATACACTCAACATTAAAGTTTGTTTTTTCAATTTGAATTTCAATTTTATATTCAAGTTGAACATTTCAAATCTTTCAAATATGTTTTTACTAGTTTGTTTATAATTTTTTTGAATTCATTCAATTTTTCTGATATTTTGAGGTGACGTGGATTCCATCTCATTGAAAGATTGCATGTGTGGCTGCCACATCTCCATTTAACGGTCAACTAACGACTACCTCATCACTTAACAGTTGACACACGGATGTGCTGCTGTGGTGCAAATGGTGCCAACTTCTAGGGGAGACAAAGTAATTTCAAAGTTTAGGGTGCTAAGTGAGACTTCGGTCCAACTTTTGAGGGCAACCGTGTTATTTACTCTAAAAAAACTATAAGTCATCCCAGTCCATGGTTCATTCTACCTAAAGCAGCTGATTTCATACGCAATCCTCCCGATGGTGTTTACCCTCGTCATATGAGCCAGTTGATGACATCTTCATTAAT
The DNA here is from genome assembly GCA_005191435.1 of Raddia distichophylla. Taxonomy (NCBI): domain Eukaryota; kingdom Viridiplantae; phylum Streptophyta; class Magnoliopsida; order Poales; family Poaceae; genus Raddia; species Raddia distichophylla. The sequence goes on along the minus strand of SPJY01036230.1, from coordinate 852,683 downwards.
ACAAGTATTGCTACTAGGACCAAAAACTGCAAGAATAAAGAAATGTCTGTGCTATCTATCCAATTTATCTAATCAATGGTACAAAACTCTGTGATCTTTTACATTATAGATTGATTGGTAGTACAATTGTAGGGCAGATGAAAAAGATGTTAGTGTAGATCATGGCTATTAACTTCTAATAGTTACAGAACATAACAGGCAAACTATCGTGACAAAATACCTATAATTCCACATTATTTGGTTAAAATATTCTTTCGATTACTGTCAGAAATAATATAAATAGACATGTTGAAACTGTTCAGCACCAATATGTTGTGACTTGTGACATGCTGATGAAAGTTCTCTGTTAAATATGTTTTCATTGTATCGTGGTATACTTGTTTTTTCATGCATCATAAAACTTTTATCTTCCATAACGATAATCCATGCTATTGATTGCTGGCAATTCTAAAGCTAATCAGAATATAAAGGTATAGTGCAACTGATCATGCCTCATTCATTTAATCACATTTGTGATGTGACAATATATTGCAAGTATACTAATGGTTATGTTATTGACAGTGGAGTAGATCGTTTTAAGAGGCAATTTGCTCATCTTGAAGAAGGTGGTGTTATGGGTGAAAATACTAGCCCACAGCTTCGGCAGCATGCTTCCTTACCAAGGCAATAGTTCACTCTAATATTTTTTACAGAAGACAATTTCTACATTTTATAAAGTAAATGGCAACATCCTTTCCATTCCACAAATTTCAAGAATGAAAAAAAGATAATTATTGATTTAGATTTTGCTCTATGAGTAAGAGTTGATCACATATGTCTTATGCAGTGAATCACACCTTTTTTTTTTTGAGTTTCTACATTCGTTTCACAAAAGACTAAGTTCTATAAACAACAAAAAGGGTGTTGTTTAATCGTCTTAATTCATTGCATGTGACGCTGGAAGTTTCTCTTGGAACTAATGCATCTTTCATCTAATCTCAGGGAAAGAGTGATCAGCAACAGTGATGAGCTAGAAAGGAGCAATGCAGATTATTGCATAAAAATGCATGTAGGCGAACAACCCGGACACATGTCAGTGACAGATGGCCTGAGCAAGCCACTCTTAAGTGCTCGTAACTTATTGAAGAGTGAAAGCATCAGTGCTTCCCAGTGCATTATCGTCAAACAAAAGCGACAAAAAGATGTAGGTGTAATAATGGAATCCTATCATTTCTTATTTCTATAGAACAACTATAAAGGATTATCCTTTTGACTTTAATTTTTAAATCACATTATCCATGAGAAAGAACACTTGAAAAGTCCTTATATAATAGTCTGATTCGGAACTCTAATATGAATTGATGTTGGTTGTCAGAGTAAAATGTCTTATTCTCTGTTACTTCCCAAATTACATGGTTCTAATATGAACTGTGGTTCCCATAATCCTATTACTGGTTAGTGGTTACCGTCGTAATTACTCAGTGTACCAAAATCAACAATACTGATAACATCATAACACAGTAATGCCCATGTAGGCAAGTGCTTAAGGAAAAGTTTGCGCTTGACTATTATAGTTATTCTCTTATTCTTATATAAAAATCAAACAATACTGTGTGTAATTGCACTATTATTTTTGTTCCCTTTCTTTTTACTATTAGAAAAGCTATTTGTGCAGGTGTAGCCAATATGCCACCATGACTCCACGAGGGTCTGGTGCGCCCCAGCTTTCAGAAAATTGTTTCTAGGCCGTTTGAATTTCATATGACATTGAGGCATTCAGTCTACATAATATACATTGAAGTACATGCTTACCATGATCTGATTACTTATTTTCTTTCCCTGATGTTGTGTTGACCATTGTTATCAAGTCCTGCGATTAGTCGTGATTAATCCACGATTAGTCTATAAGTCTCTTTTCAGAATACGACTAGGGATCTCGACTCGACTAGGCATTTTACCGTGAGTTCCATCATCTAACATTAGAAGAAAACTAGCCACTTGGCATTGCATTCTTATTCTTACTATGCTTTTGGACTTCACTGTAATTGTTATTTTTTTTACAAAAGTACAAGTAGTCATGCCAACTACACAACTACTTTTCTAAACAAAATAGATGATGTTGTTGTCGACTAGTCATGGACTAGTCACGACGTACTAGTCCACGACTAGTCCCCAAGTCTCCCCTCATACGACTTGACTCGATTTTACGACTTGATAACCATGGTGTTGACCCTTCTAACATTAGTATCAAATGATCTATGCTCTGTATTTTGCAGGAGGAATCTATGTCGGAGTATATGAATGAAGTGGCTGATGGGGTGCCGCAGAAGATTGCTCAATTGAAAACTTAACCATCGTATGGGAATGGTCAATCTGTATAGCATAGCAGCAGATGCATAAGGCCTTTTAGATGGCCGGCGCCGGACACACGACGTCGAGATTAAGCATAACTTTTGGATGGTAATTTATGTTGTTTTTAACGTGTGCTCTATCTTGTTTTAGGAGCTAAGGCATATTTTACTTCAGCTCCTGGTTTTCCTCGACGAATTTCTGTCACCCTGTGACAGCTATCTCGTTAGTTACTTGAATACATGTTTTCACCCTCCACGTCAACTCTCATACATGTAGCTAGCGAGCACATTGCACTCAGCATACACATGGAATTCGCTGGTTACTTCTATGAAGTTTCCTCGACTGAGTTGATTCTCCTTTCTCCCAATATGACCAAGCACAAACTCAACTGTAACAGTGGAATTTATTTGGCATAAACTAGGATCGCAGGCGGTGACATTGCTCAGACGGTGCACATCACAGCTTAGTAGGGACCGTGATTCTGTGAAGCACACGCAAACCTGCAACTGCAAGGCTGCAAGCTTGCAATGCAGGCAAAGAACATCATTGATTCATCATCGTAGTGCGAAGAACACATTACACACGTTGGGATATTTTCATTTGTACCAGAGACACGGACACACATACACGATGACTGAAGGAGATAGGCCAGTTGGGCGGGAGAACCTTGGGCTTCCTCGTCCAAGCTAGCTAAGCTTTTGAATAATGGGCCCATGAGCTAGTATGTCCCAGAACCCGGCCCTCCGCTCGTTCATCCCTGGGAACGCGCCAGGCGGCGTGGCGCGGCTAAAAGGGTTAGATTTGAAGATACTTTTGCCGAGGGGTTAAAAATAAAATATTTATTAAAAAAGGATTAAAAAATAAAATTTTTTGGAAAAAGCGTTGGGTCGAGGAGTCGCCGGAGCCCGGAAGAGCCCCTTGGCTGGTAGGCGGAAGCAATCTATCTAGCGTTTGTGCTTTCCTACAAATAAATACTCCGTATCACATTATTTCTATTGCATCATACTTCATTTTACTGCATCCTATTTAATTTGTTTGGCGCACGTCTCAGCTCCATTTCTACCCCTTCACACTCGATTGTGTCAAGCTTCCACACAGCGCCGCTTGATTGTGTTTTTTTATCTGTATCTTTTAATTTCTGTTATGTTAAATAGACTGAAAGTTTGTTAAAATAAAATGCCTTGAATAAGGAAGCTAGATAAATATGATGATTTGTTAGAGATGGTTGAAAACTACTCAAATACAGTGCACTAAAATAAGAAAGCGGGTTCAGATAAACAGAAAGTATTCTTACTATGTTTTTTTTGAAGTAATTGGCAAGAGCACTACCTAAACCTTTATAGAAGAGAAATAGTCCAACAACAAACAATACACACTGTGCAATAAAAGGAAAAAGTGACGTGCAAACCACATCAACACAAGGAGAGCGAAAAGAGGATTAAAGCAGCCCACTCCCTTCGGACGTAGTTCAACTACCGGGCACCCTCGAAAAAGACAAGAATAAGTGACCCATTGCCATGATCGCCGGCACCAAATGCTAAAACCTAATTAAGCATATCTGTTCTTATTAGAAGAACATCCTCCTGAAATGAGTAGACATCTTGGAAGATCCTTCTATTCCTTTCTTTCCGGATGTTTCAACATGTATAGATAACAATGCCATCAAAGTTTCATCTCGCAACTGCCTAAAACTTACTTCTCATGTACATCCACAATTCACTGAAGGTTTTGCCGGCTACCGCAGCGTGGAAATGAAATCCCGAGAGCTCGATGAATATGCATTACAAAACAGTTCTAGTGAAGCTGCAGGAAGCAAATAAGTGCTCCATCGTTTCTTCATGAATACCGCACAAAGGACATATATGGGTGTTCGGCCAACCTCTTCTAGCTAGGATATCCGAAGTGAGGATTTTCCTCTGCAAGGCACCACAGACAAAAAAAAACTTGCATTTAGGCTCTGTGAACGCCTTCCAAACTGCATTGTGATGACGATCTTGGATTGAACCCTGGAACTTAGCACTATAAACTGATTGTGCACTATATTTGCCATGCGCGGTACACCTCCAAACTGCTTTGTCGTTAATGCCACATTGGAGGACGACCTGCTGACATTTTGTCCAAAGGATTGTGAACTCCTAAATCTTAGCATCAGTCGATAAACCATCAAAATCTACCACCCACTCACCATCAAAGACGGCTTGCCGGACAGTGAGCGAGTGCCTTGCCGAGTGGGGCGAAGCAGGAGGGTGCTAAAACCTTTGGAGAGGTTCCCTGAAGCCAGACGTCCTTCCAAAAGTTAGTTAGTTATATATAAAAATTACAATAGTAATTAGTGGTTGAAGTTGCATAATTTTGAAGGCCATATCGGTGCCCAAAATGTTATGTTTTTGTGATATGGAGGAAGTAATTTCCAAGGGGGGCAATTCATGACAAACAGAAGACATGCAAAACTAATGTTAAGAATGTCACTTTGCGCTGATCATCATGCTAATTATATGCCAGTGTAGCTGATGTCTCGTTGTCAAAAATGTTCAGAACGTCAATGCAGCTCATGCATCACGCTAATCATATTTCCCACTGCAGCTGTTGTTTCATTCTGCAAGATTGTTAAGAATGTAGATGCATCTATGTTACTCATATATATATGTCACTACAACTCATGTTTTGTTGTGCAGAATGTTAAAAATGTCAATGTATCTACCATGATAATCTCATGTCACTGCAAAGCTGATATTTCATTGTGCAAAAACTATTTGAGTAAAAAATTCAAATGGGGTTTACTGAAAATTAAACGTTTCGAAATTGAAAATTAAGAAGGCCGTCCTAGGGCCTGTTGGTTAATTTCCTATTGAAATATAATTTTTGAGTTTTGTCATGAGGGGAGTGATGGAAGTACAAGTGTGTTGTTCATCTTTTTTTATTAGTTTAGATTTTTTTTTGATTAATCGATTGGTATGTGCAACTTAGGCCTTGTACATTTCAACTTAGCGTAGCGTACCGTTTCACGGTACCAAAATTTGAGAGTATATAAAAAGAATTTTAAATATTATAAAAATGATTAAAAAATAGTTTAGCATCTTTAAGAGGACAACTAAAAATCTAAGAAAAATCATTACAAATCATTACACCAAATAGTCTATATAAAAAAGATAATTTTGCTACGGTGCGTGAAACGCTACTTTACGCTAAGCTGAAATGTACAAGACCTTAATAGGATTAGTTAAAATTGGCTTCAAGTTGATGTAGGAACATTTTTATATATGACTAAATGGACGTCAAAATTTGACTTAATTGATTTGCAGCCAAGTTTCAATTTAAAATTTTCTTTTGTCAACTAGGTTATGATGGCAAAGTTCGGAATGGTCGGTTTAGATCAAAATTAACCGGGGCGGATGTGATTCCATGGGATTCATCATCGACGATCCGCTCGCGCACGCACGCAACGCACGGGGTGGGGTGGGTACAGAATTCTTTGTCTTCCATGTAGCATATCATCATGATTCATGAGGAACCATACAATGATTAACATGCACACGGTTTGTTTACGAGCTCCCCTTGTGCTGAGGGGGCAATGATTTCAGAACTAGGTAGCCATCGCGCCTATCAAGTTTCAAGGCGTGCATGGCCTCAAATTCAGTACTGTGTTGAAAAACATATGAAGTAGGGGCCACCTAGCTGTCACTGGCATGCATGCATTTCCGCATGGACAACAAACTGTTGGCCACGACATTGGCTTGACGACATCCTTTTCGTTTGACTGAAAACAGTAGCGACATGACCTGTGTATACACGTTTTACATAAATTGGCACACGGTTGATCAAATATAAGTTCAAAATAAATTTACAGAATTTATTACAACATGGTAAAATGAATATGAGTTGTTCATTAGTTCTTTTTATCTGACGGGTTAAATTGATTTCGCCTTATTACTACCGGCGTAGTTTTTGTACTACTATAATACAGTTTTGTAAAAGATACCCTACAAATGAACAATTAAGTTTAAAATATGCTATTGTGTTATTATATTTTCTTGGGCATCCTTTGAAATTTTGTGGCGCAAACATTTGCAGATATAGTGAAATTCTCACATGAATTGGGGAAATAATTCATGCATTTCAAATAATTTCCCTTAACTACGCATGTCTATCTATCTAAAGAAAGAGAATTATTGATGGTTTAGATTGATCCAATGGTCAGTGATCTCTTACACCTTGGTCTTTGGAGTTAGATAATGAGTACATCTAAATCGTTCTTGTTTGATTAGTGGTATAGAAGTTTGTGAATTTCTACCCTTGGTATACCATATGAGTGCGATTATATTGATCTATCTGTGAACACGACAAATTTTTCAAAAATTTTTACCATAACTAATGCACTACATTGTGAAGTATAAAATGTCTCCATGAAACACATGTGAATACAAGTACACATAACACATATTAAGACAAAATCAAAGATGCACCTCCTTTGGCCAACATTTACTGTCGTTGCTTCCTGTCCAACACTTGCTCTTACGGGAGACAGTGGGCGTCAAAAAATTCCTGAGAGGGGATCATGCCTTCACCTTCTTTTCAAAAAAAGTTGGGTCTATGCTTCTTCAGGAAGAGTACTCCTACGCAAAGAGCAAGGCCAGCAGTCTCGTTCCGCGTCAGTCAAAGACCGAACTCCTTAATTGGAGAGAGAGAGAGGGGGAGAGAGAGAGAGAGAGCGAGAGAGAGAGAGACTTGAGAGGGAGAGAGAGGGGAGGGCGACAAGGACGTAAGTGACCGGTTCCATCAGAGGAAGTATTGCAAGCTAGGGGGAAGCATTCAATCAAGTGGGGGCGAGCGCATGCATGCACGCGGTGGCGGTGGTAGTGGCGAGGTGCAGGCAGGCAGGGAGGGAGGCGCAGGCATGGACGCATTATTGTTTTGAGCGGAAGTGAGGTGAAGGTGGTAGTAGCAAGTACTAGCAACTAGTAGCAAGCATGCACCCCACGCTCACGCGGACGATAGCAGCAACAAGCCAACAAGCAGCATGGAAGGGAGGCAGCCAGCATCGCAAGCCGCTGCAGGAAGCATGCAGGCGCAGGCGGTGGCCGGCATCGATCGGCACCTGCACGCAGGAGCTCGGCAGAGGCGGCAGCGGCTGCGAGTACGTACAAAAAAAACAGCAGACACCGGCGCCAGAACGCGAGAACACATGCATGCACGCGCGCGCGAGCGCTTGCGGCAGATGATCAGGCGGCCGACCGGGTGCGGGGTGCCGACCACGGCCACCGGCGCGTGCGCTGCTTGCAAGCGCTAGCTAGCCCCTCACCAGCTACGCCGGCGTAGGCCAGCCTTTCCCGTCCATGCATTCAGGCGCTCGCGCCGTGCCCGCCCTCGCGCGTGCCATCCCAGATGCAAAGTTGATGAGTGCTGCACTGCACTGCACTGCAAGCATCATGCATGCAGCGTGCTTAGCTGCTACCGCACCGGCCGGCTAGCTCCCTGCAGCTGCTCTGCTGTGTGTAATCTCGACGTACGGCTTGGCAGCAAAAGCATATGTTTACCAGTCTACCACGCATCATAGCCGGCCGGGCCTGTGTGTGTGCGTGTGCATATATATATGCATCGGTATTTCACGGCGCGCTAGCTAGTGAAATTTGCTGTGAAAGGAGGACGTACGTGCTATTGAAATCTCTGCCAGTGAGAAGAGAAAGTTGCACGCTTCCTGTTGAAGACATGTAGCGGACTAGCTCTATGATCACACATTTTACTAATAATTAATGCACACGGTTTCCAAATTTAGCACTGCTCGGTTGTTTTCCTTTATATGTAGGCATGAGCTTATTCTTTGCTGGTACTGCTCGAACTCGAAGCACTAAAACTTGAGCATGATCAGCTTGTACGAAGCGTGCTGCCGTGCGCGCTGGAGTACTTGGTTGAAGAGAACCGCGGGTATGATGCTCAAAATTTTACCGTAAAGTCCAGGAGATCCTCCAAGTACATGCATGATCACCGATGATTACCAATAGACGCACGGTGCAGCACAAAGAGAGCCAGGGTGATATCAAGGTTGTTCAACGATTTGTGTGGAGTCGTACGGGCGACGGCGCGCAGTAGCTAATATCATAGATTATCATAGAATATTAAACACTTCAGTGATGAAATTATATAACAGAATATTAAACACTTTAGCGGTGAAATTAATCCCTAAAATGCATAAATGGCCACGCACAACACTAGGGACACAATACGTCACTAGATCTCTAGGGTCTAACCGTCCATATCAACCTGAAAACGCGACACCCTTATATAGCGGGATCAGGTCTTAATTAGATAATCAACATAAAAGATAGAGACTGACTCGTTCAGAGCATAGAAACTGACTCGTTCGCTAGCTAGTCCACCCTAACTTCAACCATGTAACTCCTTCCAGGAACAACGCCCTCCAATGATCTTGTTGTTGAGACAATACCGCTATTGCTACCACCTTCTACTATCGTGCTCTCATGCATCGACCTGACTTCCCTCTAAACGCACACTGAGGGCCTGTGCGTTTGGGCGTAGCGTAGCGTTGCGCGCGCGCTCGCCGGAAATTTAAATCGGCATGCAACGCTACGCTACGGCACGCTCGTTTGCACAACGCCTGAATGACACGTGGAAGCAAAGTTGCAACAACTACGTACATATTGTTTCGTAGGTGGAAGAAAGCAAACTAGGCCAAGGATCGGAGGGAAAGCAAAGCGATCGAAAGATCGATAGATCAAATGATCCTAAAATTGACTAAAATTGTTTCGTAGTTTTAGACGATTATGATATGGATCGGGTTGACATCAAACGACTGAGAGTTACTTAACTCTCAATCAATTTTGTGGACCATAGACCAGACATCTTCATAGGACATTTAAAAGAAAGGGAAGCATCTATTTGTGAGAAAATCGACTCAGGCCTTATTTGTTTGCGTTGAAAGTTGCTGAAAACTTCAATTTGCAAAAGTTATGACCCCTCAAAAACATATTGAAGAGTTTAAAAATTATGAAAAATTATTTTATGCACTCTAAAAAGAACTATGTAAAACCAAAAAAATGACTACAAAATATTACATCAGTTGGTTTATAAACTATAACAAATTTTCATTTAATTTAATTTGATTTAATTTAAGTTTAAACAAACAAGACCTCAGACTTTTTAAAAAACCAGTCGCATGATGATTAGCAAAAATGCTATTGATAATAGACATTATTTACATGATGTGACATATGGACATTTTATATTTGGTCGAACAATCTTTATCGGGGCTAAGTTGATGCTCGGAGAAAGGACTTGAGTACGAAAATCGGATATGACTAACTCGTATCTTTCATTGGCAACACTACAGGAGGCGGCAACAGTACCGACGGCCAAAGCCGTCGATAGAGATCACGGAACCGTCGAGTTTAAATAGTGTCGACGGCTAGCCGTTGAGAAACAGCCGTCGAGTGAAGGTCGTCGAGAGATGGACATAGTATCGATGGCCTGGCCGTCGATACTATTATTCTCAACGGCTAAATTATAGGCCGTCGATACAGACACCCTCAGGTGCCGTTTCCGTCATGCGGGTTCTTTATCGGCGGTTATTATATAGCCGTCAACACTGATTTTAGTGGGTCCTACCGCTGCTAGCTCTGGTGACGTGGACGAAGGAGGCAGTGTCGACGGTTTTTCCTTAGCCGTCGGTACAGTTCCTGGTGAAGCAGTCTTGACGGCCCCTAATGTGCCGTCGATACAACCTCTACTGCCAAATAGTCTCGACGACCCATTTCTGGCCGTCGATACAGTCTCTACCTGCCAGTCAGTGTCGACGGCGCTTTTCTAGCCGTCGAGAAAGTGGAAGAGCAGAAAAAAAGATGCCAATTTGGGAAAAAAAACACAATTTGCTGCAGCTGTCACCGCTGCCCCCAACAGCAGCAACTGCCGCACCTGCAAACCCAAAGCACCTGACAATACATATATATACCCCTCGTCGCATATATGCGACCACAATTCAACCAAACCACAAAGTACACAAATTTAAACACAACCACATCTCGACAAAGCACAAATATAGCACATATAAAGGAAATCCATCGACACAAGCACATCGAAGTCGAAGTTCATCACCACGAGCTATAAAGTAACAAATGCAAGATGAATTTTCCAACTATAAGTAACAAACTGAAAAGTAAAGCTATCTAGCTACTGGACTCAAACACTATTCCTTGACCGTTACTCATCATGCCAGCCAGGAGGCTGTTCGGCAGGATGCTCATGGGCCAGATAGAACCTTCCAGGAAGCTGGGCCCTGGTAGGCTGTTCGAATGGGCCATCAGGGAGTGGGCCATGGCAATGGGCCGTAATTTTATCCCCGACAAATTTAAATTATGTTCATTTGTAAATTTAAATTTATGTTTTTTCTACTATTCAATAATCGATACCCGCACGCCCGCACCCAACTTTTTTTTAAATTTTTGACTACTAAAATTGAAATTCTGAAATTTAAACAGTATTTAGTACATTAATTAAAAAGCTATATATGTTCAATATTCCTCAATTCAAACATTAAAAAAATACCTACCTAAAAAATTAACAAAATGCAACATTTCTAATTTTTATTTCAAAATCATAGCAATTTTCAACAAAGATTAAAATAAAAATTAAACAAAAGGGAATAGAAAAAAGTTTATAAAATAAACAGTCTCGACGGCTTGGTGAAGACCGTCGATACTGTTAGATAGTGTCGACGGCTTAACGGTGAACCGTCGATACTGTTAGACGCCGTCACGCCACGCAACCTTTCCATGGGCCTTCCCCAAGTAAACTCGACGGCTGTTTGTGGGCCGTCGATACTGACCCCTTGATTTGAGTTGTATCGACGACTTATTTATGACCGTCGAGACTACGTGTTACATGTGTCGACTGCTAATGTTTAACCGTCGAATCAGTACTTGGCAGTCGGATCTATTTTTGTTTCCTGTAGTGCAAGGCGTGGGGATTCAGCATGTCCTTGTACTATTATACAGTAATCATGGATTCATGGTGAACTAATTTCGATTTGATTGCGGTGTTTGGGGTGAACAGTGTATCAAATCAGATTACCTCGAATCATGTAGCCGGTAAAGCAGCTGCCATAATAAAGAAGAAGGTAGGAGAAGGAAAAGAAAGGTGCAGGTAGAAATGTGCAGGTATGATCTTAGGCTGGCGAAAGGCTCGACCCTTTATAGGGATTCAGGACAGGCAGGCAGGTAGGCAGGCAGACGCGACGTGGACACTCTGAGCCAGGCACTCCTAAACCCCGCGAAAAGAAAGAAAGCGAAGCGGAGGAGCAAGAAAGCCTAGACACGAGGCGTTCCATGCCATAGGCAGGACCGGAGCGAGCGAGCAAAAGATGACAAACGACATGATTTGATGCGTACGCTGGACGCGACAAAACCCCGCGCCTCACTTGTCTCCATCCGCATGCATGCAGTCCACGGCTCCACGCTGCCGCTGCCGCTGCCGCTGCCCCTGCCGCCGCGCGCGCGTGAACGTGAACGTAAACGTGAGCTCCACCACCCCCACCTCTCCACCGGGCGAGCCAGCCGGCGACTCGATCCCCTGTTCGCCGCCGTCCGCTCGCCTCGCTGCTCCTATACTGCTCCAAGCTCCATGCATGCGCTGTGGCGTGACCCGCGTACGTCGCGTTCAGCTGCCCTGCTCTTCCGGCGCCGCGCGCGGGTGGATGGACTATGGAGCTAGGGGTCGGGGCCGGCCGGTGATGGGACGTCGGTTGCGGTGGCCGGCGCCGGAAGGGGAGATCTCTCGCGGCGCATGCAGGCGCCAGTGACGCTAGCTGTGCGCCCGTGGCGCGGTAGGGTGGCCAGTGGCCAGCGCAAGTATCGTTTCCTGAGCCGTTCTGTTCGAACATATACAGTACGTGCATACGCACGCACGCATGGCGGGTGGACCGGTTGCTTGCACCGTTGCACGCACAGGAGCCTGACGTTACACATCAGGGGGTCAGGACTCAGGAGTCAGCAGCTGCATGATCGAACAACTCCTGGTCTCCTGCCGTCCTGCGTAGTCTATGGACCCCGAGAATTTGCGTTTTACGTGAAAAATGTGTTGTGCAATGTAAGCCACGTAGGATTTAATGGCAACGTATATATCACGTGCACACATATTTGTCGTGTAAACATCGTATACACCAACAAACAATGTTAGTCATGAAAATTTAAAAAATTTATACATGTACTTTGATCATTGGTTACTACCTAGGTATAAATTTGAAGATTAAGGTCATTCTATATTTAGAGTTATAGAAAAAATAAATTCTAATATAATAATTTAAAGGTGATATTATTTTCTTTGTTAACTATTAGTATACATTGAATTTGAACTTATAGTTCATATGTTGGTAGGGTAAGTTCATGAGAATATCTATATTTCTTTTTTAAAAAAACACAACTTATTTTAATTGGTATACATGATGCGTACATATATAGAAAACCTCCGTACATAAAGGATATATTGCCACCAATGCAAGCTTCTCTGCAGGAAATGTATGCAAGCAAAAACTTGGGGCTAGATAGGTCCAGCAAGCTTTATCAATAGCAGATCGATCTACTACAAAAATGGTCTTCAAATTATAACATTTATAAAAATTTTAAGATAAAATTCATCCATAATATTCTGTGTCCTGAGACTACCTACTATTCTCCTCAGCACATCTTATTTCATTTATCTACTGATTTAACTTATACAGTTTTGCTTGTACGTGGACGCCTGCGTTCCGACGCGAGCGCCCGCGTCGGGCGCAGGCGCTCGCTCGCTCGGGCGCCGCCGACGGCGACGCAAAGCCCGGCTGCTCACGTGTTGCTGCTCGCCGCTGCTCGCGTGGGCGCGCGCTCGCTGCTGCTCGCTGTGTTGCTGCTGCTCACTGTGCTGCTCGCTGTGTTGCTGCTGCTCGCCGCCGCTGCTAGGACCGCCAGTGCCTTTTACTCTATATAGAAAAACCTCCGTACATAAAGGATATATTGCCACCAATGCAAGCTTCTCTGCAGGAAATGTATGCAAGCAAAAACTTGGGGCTAGATAGGTCCAGCAAGCTCTATCATAGCAGATCGATCTACTACAAAAATGGTCTTCAAATTATAACATTTATAAAAATTTTAAGATAAAATTCATTCATAATATTCTGTGTCTTGAGACTACCTACTATTCTCCTCAGCACATCTTATTTGATTTATCTACTGATTTAACTTATCTGCTTGAGGTAGCCTCGAAATTCCGATCCACTTTGTTCAACTTGTGTTTTAGAGTTTTTATACAAGTCTTTGAGATAAAAAGATTAAAAAATTTAAACTAAGATAAGCAATTAAATAGTCAGATAAATCAAATAAGTTAGCTAAAGTAACAAGAACAGACGCTAAATGTTTAAGAGGACATAAGGCTACTCACAGGGCTATTACTTCGTATCTTATACGTTAAATGGCATGTCATTTATGATTTTTTTTTTATGATGTGGCATAGAATTAAAGATAGGAGAGAGAAAACAATATCTTAGCTAAGATGCCATTTTTGGCAACATAAAAAATATTCGATATTTTGTTGTCTTTTTTCTCTCTAGTCTTGAAATCCTAAGAAACAACCATAAGATATTTTGTATCGGAAGAGGTATTTTTATACGGTATCTGATTGCTCTTTTGCTTGTATTTTAACTTAGAAAATATCAAAAGAAACAATGAACTAGAGTAGCCTATTAGCTAGTTAAAGTTATAAAAGTTTTTTTATTAGAGGTTCGTTATTCTTAAGAAGAACGTATTTGCTTTTTCGTCACGGCTATCTCGCAAGCTCATGTATACGACCACGGCTATTTCGCAAGCTCATGTATACGACCAATACGTGTAGGTATTTTTGTTCCATTTTCTTTGCGTGTTTCAATTGTTTTTCAATTTTCCCTTTTAGGCCTTTTTTTTTCAGATTTGTTGAGTTGTGTTTTACTGTAGCAAATTTCTGACCCACTCGAAATACGTTTTACAAAATTCAAAAATTATGAAAAAAAATATTTTGCGAACTCTAAGAAAAAACTATTTAAAACCCCATAAAAATAACTACAAAATATTACAACATTTGGCCCATACAAAAATAACAAATTTTCATTTCATTTCATTTAATTTAATTTAGTCTGAAACAAACAAGGCCTTAAAAAAATGTACGGGTAAGTTTATAAGGCTTAAGTGAGGTGGATGGTTGCAGGCCACAACGGAGATGATGGCAACTACTCGTTAATTGCTCCTAAGATTTTTTTACAACTTATTTCTAATTTATTTTAAAAATTATTTTTGCTAGTGTTATAAAAGCAAATGTTTGGGTTTGCATGACGTCGATGGTCAATTTGTACTCTTTGTTGTTGCAGTATACACTGCTAAAATAGAATCGAACCCACATGACAGTAGTTGTAACTGCACGTGAGCAGGTATAACTGAAACGACAGAGGATCTCGATTGGACCGTGGCTGCAGCGTCTCCGACAAATATTGGCTCCTATACGGTGGCATACGTGCATGCCGGACACGAAGCTAGACTGCGTGCGTGCTTTCGGCGCTCTCATGAGAAACGCCTGCACATTTTTTTTTACGGGTCTCCCTCTTCCTCATGGGTCTCCCTCACGGGCCCCCTCTAGGCAAACCCTTCCAAACCCTAGCCGCCCCCGGCGGCGGCGCCCGTTGCCGGCCGGCCTGCCGCCGCCGGCGGGCCACACGGCACTCTCTCCCCCGCCGGTGCCAACTCCCCAGCAGGAGAAACGAGGCCGGGGCCTCCCTCTTCTCCTCCCTTCTGCGTCGGTGGCCGGCGGCGGATAGCGAGCTGCATCGGGGCCGGTGGCGGTTGGCCGATGGCGCGCGCCTTCCCAGATCTGGTCGTGCCCTCCTGCGCGCCGTGGGGTCAGAGCGAGGGAGATCTAGGCGTCCGTGCGCACGCAGGGGCGAGGTGCCTGGCGAAATGCGCGACGAGAGCGGCGTCCGCGGCAAGGCCGGAGGTGAGGAGGAGAGCTTGGGCTGCGCCGCGTCGGCCGCCGTCTCCGGTCTCCTCTCAGCGCTGGCCGCCACCCCCATCACCGCCTGCGCCATGGGTCTGCCGCCGCCAAGCTTGGAGAGCCGCCACCAGCGTCGTTGCCAGTAGTGGCCGTCCCCGGCGCCGCCGCCCCCTTCCCAAGCTCCTCCTCCCTCCTCCAGGCCAATTCGGCTCCTCCTCTCCGTCCTCCTCCAGATCCAGCCAGATCTGGCCAGGCCAGCGCCTCCTCCCCTCCCCTCCTCGGCAGTGGCGCCCGATGCTCCTCCTCCCTAGCGTGGCGCAGGCGGCAGAGGAGGCGGCGTTGTCCCCCTGTCGACCGCGGGCGGTGGACCCTCTCCCATCCTCGGCGGCAGTGCGGCGGCTGTCGGCGCAGGGGTGTGGGGGCAACGATTTGCGCTAGATGGCGAGGAGCCCACGCCATTAGCCTCCTTCGTGCTTGGTCCCGACTTTGCTACCTTGTCCCTCCCCTTGTTAGGGACCCGGTGGCCTTGCCGGCCTCTTCCGAGCCCGTTGGCACTTCGGTTGGTTGTGCTCCGTCGGGGCGCCGCTCGCTTCCCTCCTTCTTCTTCACCACCTTCACGCACAGTGGTGGAGCTCGGCGCCGGCTTTCCCTCTTTCTTCCCTCTTCCCCTCCTTCTGGGCCCGTCTTGGCGGAGACCGCCCGGGGGGACCGCTCTGCGAGAGGCTGAGTCCGTGGGCAAGAGGCCCGGTTTGGGCGGTGTGTTGGCCGGAGCGGTTGGAGCGGGTGTGCTCCAGGGGTGTGTGTCTGGTGGCCTCGTAGCTCGGCACCGGCTTCTTCTGCTTCTTCCCCCTCCCCCTGAGCCCGTCTCGGTGGAGGCCGCTTGGGGGGGTCCGCTTCGGTGGCTGGCCGAAGTGGTCGGAGCAGGTGGCTCCAGGGGCCGTGTGTCCGGTGGCTCCTCAGCTCCTCCCGTGGTGGCGTGGTGGACCTTTGCCCGTCCTCGGCGACACGGCGACCCCTGTTGGTGACGGGCCCGTCTCAGGCCGTCTAGGTGGCGTGGCGTTTGGTCTTCTTCGCTTTCCGTGTGCTGGCCACTCGGCGTGGTGGCCCCTCTTGACTTGGTCCCGTCCCCGTCGTCTTGACTCTCCCTTTCTCCAAAGGATCAAATGGTGTGGACGGCCTCTTCCGCGTCAAGGAGCAGCGTTCGTCTGTGCTTTTCGACTCTTCGTCTTCGGCCAGCGGCTCGGTTCTTCTGTTGCTTTCAGCTTTCTACGGCATCTGCCTTATGCGCTAGTAGGGCTGATCTTGGGCGAAAGCCCTGCCCTTTTGGGCTGGTGTTGGCGTCACCTTTGGTGTCGTTCCCTCCTTGGAGGCATCACTTTCAGACCTTCCTGTGCTCTGGGTGAAAACCCTATCGGCCTTGCGACGGTGGCGGGTTCTCCCCGTCGTTTACCTTGTTGGAGGCGTCGTGGTTGCCGTCTCGCGCTATGGGCTTCCGTTGATTCTGTTGTTTTTAATAGTCGTTTCATCGCTGCGTAAGTGTTGGTGGTGTTTTCCCTTCTCCCTCTCCTGTATCTCTCCCTGTTCGGCCGTTGGCCTAGTGGGCTTTGGTGGTGTTCCCGGTGGTGACCGGAGGTGTGTCTGGCTTTGGCCAGGGTTGCAGCGGAGCGCTACGGTTGTACCCCGTGTTTGCACGGGTTTTTATTTTATTTTCTCCTGCTATCAATGAGGCGAAGCAACGGCGAATCGGAGGAGTGAACTGCCCGGAGGGAGTCTTATCCCCCTCGGGCGGGGCTACCACGAAGCGATAGGTGCAAACCCCCGCGGGGGTAATGCCAAGCAAGGACGCCACCTAAAGTCCAGAAATCCTAAGTCCAGGATAGCGTAGCAATGGCCACCGCGAGGATCAGGGGGACAGAGAGTACAGGTTGTTGCAGCAGCCAGAGACCGTATCATGTGTCAGAGAGATATGACAGCTAGCTGTAACAACCCGTTCCAGGTGGCAGTAGAATATTAGTTTGTTACAACGGCCTGACTCTCTCTGTAATTTCGATATTACCCTTGCTTTAGGGAAAAGATAAGGGCGGCAGAGTCGGACCAGGGATCCCGAAGGTGTGTTTTCCTTCGATACCCCTGGGTTTGGGAGCATGTTAAGGTCTAGAAGTCTTTTACTCAATTTCCCCTTTTTACCCTCACTTTATTCCCTCAAGGAAGGGTTGTAATGGCACAGTGTAATCTGGCCCCTTATTATAAATAGGGCCCCCCAGTAATAAAGACAGGCTATTCAATTTTGGCAGGCTAGCTACTCATTAATTGCTCAGTTTCCTTGATCTGCTTCGCGAAGCATCGTACTGAGCTTCGTGGGGTAGCCCCTCATAAATTTGTTGTCTGGCTCAGGCCACCGACACTGGCGCCGTCCGTGTGGATCTGAGCAAAAACCCAACGTGAGCGAACCTGAGTGAATTTACCAAAACCCACCAAGAAGCTTCCCAGAGATGCCTCCGAAGAAGACCACCACTTCTACCGCAGGAGGATCCCGCTCCGTCGCTATTGCTGCCCCGGTCGCCTCTGGTACCCTGCAGGAGGAGGGTGCCATCGGAGGCACAGCAGGGGAGGTGATCGTGGCCCCAGCGGCCTCTCACCCTTGGCCGCGCAAGAGGAGGGCAACGAATCCACGCGCGGCCGCTGCCCCACCTGCCCCTGTGGTACCCGCGGACCTTGTCGTGGTCGCTCCAGGGGGCCCCTTCATCGCCACACCGGCGGCACCTGCAACTCCGGCTCCTGCTCCTCCCGCGGCTCCGCTCCTGTTCCACCCGCTGCCCCGGCTCCTGCTCCACCTGCGGCCCATCCACTGGCTGCACCCGCAGCACCCGCTCCAACCACATCCGTGGCGCCGGAGCAGATGTCTCTGTTCCTGGCGGCGCAGGGAGCCGCGGGAGCATCCATCGGCGCCCCTACTCTCTGTTGGAGCATTCTCGGCTCGTGGGGGGCCCGATCCCATCATCTGCACCATCCCCGAGCAGCCGCGCGGGGCGCAGGAGTAGACCCAAACATTTAGGCGCTCATCGACACCAACGCTCGCCTGGCGGAGGAACTTCGCCAGCTCAAGAACCAGGTGCAGCAAGATCGCTCCAACCCTCCACCCCGCTCCTATGAGGATGTTGGATCGGAGGATGAGGTGTGGTCCTGGGGAACCCGCACCCCGGACGACGACCCAAACCCGCTGAGCCCGCGCTTTCACGCCAAGAAGTGGCCTGCTCCGGGGGTCTTCAAGATGTCCACCATCAAGCCGTATGGAGGCAAGACCGATCCTGAGGAGTTCGTCCGCGTCTAAGACACCGCCATGGAGGCTACGGGCAGAGATGAAGATATTGAGGCGAAGGGGCTGTTTCTGGCCCTCGAGGGTATCGCCCTGTCATGGTACTCCTCCCTTGAGCCAGGATCCATCCGAAGCTGGCCCCAACTCCGCTCTAGGCTGGTGAGCAGCTTCCAAGGGAACTTCGACGGAACGAAGGAGCAGAGCGACTGTACGCAGTGCGCCAGCGGGAGGGGGAGACACTAAAGAGCTTCCTGTAGCACTTCTCCAAGTTGAAGTGCCAAATCAGTGGCATCAGTGACTCCACTGTCATCAACGCCGCCAAGTGTGGCCTCTGTGGAGGGCCCCTCGCCGAGCGCTTAGCTCGAAAGGATGTAAAAACGGTGGAGGAGCTGTTCTCCAAAATGAGGGATTATGCTCGGGAGGAGGAAGACACACTGCGAAGGGACCGCCAGCTGAAGCCCGAGCGGAGCCCACATCGCTCGGGGAAGGAAGAGAGGGGCGGCAAGAAGGGCTCCCAGGGGTCCAGCAGGGCCCCGCGAAGGGAGGACGAATCGCGAGGCAAGGGGAAGAGAGTGCATCAGGTGTCGGACCAAGACCACCGCTAGCGTGCCAAGAAGGGAAGGCTTGCCCCCTTTGAGGATACCTCCAGGGGAAGGGAGGGGAGTCCGAGGCGGAGGTCCAGAAGCCCCCGACGCCCTTCGGAGGGCCGCCGGCCTCGGAGGGAAGACGAGCGGGAGCTGTATTGTGACTACCATGGTTACAACGCCTCCCACGAGACACGCGATTGCCGGACCCTCTAAGCCTTCTAGGAATACGAGGGCCGGCGAGGGGCGTTCCCTCCCCATCCCGACCAGGGAGCACCCCCACCTCTGCCTCCGCTGCAGCAGCTAGTGCCGCCCCTCCTGTCAACAATGTGCCGAGGGTGATCAATGTCATCTTCGGGGGGTCCTCGTCGAGCCTGCCCTCCAAGAGACAGCGCAAGGCCTATGTGAGGCAGATCAACTACATGGCCATAGGGGTGATCTCCCAGCTCCCGTCAAGCTACTACCCAATCTCCTTCACAGAGGAAGATGCTCAAGGAGTGCACTTCTCGCACCAAGATCCTCTGGTGATCACCGCACAAGTGGCGGGCTTCGATGTGCGGAGGGTGCTGGTGGATGGCGGAAACGCTGTGGACATTCTGTTTGCCGGCGCGTTTCGCCAGATGATGATCCCGAAGGACAGGTTCCGGCCCACCAACATCCCTCTGGTGGGCTTCGGAGGAAACATGATGCACACGCTGGGGCAGGTGGAGTTGCCGGTCACCTTCGGCGAAGGAGCGAAGGAGGTCACCCGCCCCGTAGTCTTCGATATCGTCAATCTCCCCTTCCAGTACAATGCAGTGCTAGGGGGGTCGTTGACAACCTTCGGGGCGATGGTCCATCACGGCTACATATGCATGAAGCTACCCTCCTCATCGGGAGTGATGACCGTGCGGGGGATCAGGCCCCTGCAAGGAAGATCGAGTATGGCGAAGGGACAGCAGTGAAGATGGTCTTCTCAGCTGAAGAAGAAAAGGAGGGGAGGCAGTTTATAGGGGCCAAGGAAAAGTGGCAGGCGAAGCCAAAGCCTTAAGAGAAAGCCCGAAGGATCTCCCTCTCTGGGATTCCCGAGGAGAAGGAGATCACCATCGGGGTGGAGATGTCCCCCCCAGAGGAGGAGGCCCTGATGAAGACTCTCCGGGCTCACCAGGACATCTTCGCCTGGGAAGCCTTGGACTTGCCGGGGGTGGCAAGGGAAGTAATCCAACATTCCCTGGCCGTGAAGGAGGGATCGAGGCCTAAGAGGCAAAAGCTCCGCAAGATGGACGACGAAAGGAGGGATGCAGCGAGGGCCGAAGTGGGGAAGCTGCTCCGAGCGGGAATCATTCGCGAGGCGCTCCACTCGGAATGGCTCGCTAACGTAGTTATGGTGAAGAAGTCCAATGGCTCGTGGAGGATGTGTGTGGACTTCACCGACCTAAAGAAGGCGTGCCCAAAGGATGACTTCCCTCTTCCTCGCATCGATCAACTGGTGGACTCTACGGCCGGTTGCGCCTTGATGAGCTTCTTGGATGCTTACTCCGGGTACCACCAAGTCTATATGAGGGATATGAGGGAGGAGGACGAGGGTCATACCGCATTCATCACCCCCTTCGGCACGTACTGCTTCAGAAGGATGCCGTTTGGGCTGAAGAATGCGGGCGCCACCTTCGCCAGGCTGATTGCCAAGGTCTTCGAAAAGCAACTAGGGCGGAATGTCGAAGCATACGTGGACGACATCGTCGTCAAAAGTAAGATGGCGGAGCAGCACCCTCTCGATCTGGAGGAGACCTTCGAGAGCCTGGCGGAGTTCAACATCAAGCTCAACCCGTCCAAGTACGTTTTCGGAGTCCGAGTAGGGAAGCTCCTTGGTTTCCTCGTATCGGAGAGGGGAATCGAGGCTAACCCTGAGAAGATACGGGCGATCCAGGAGATGCAGCCACCAAGGAACATCAAAGAGGTCCAGCGGCTAGCGGGGAGGCTGGCCGCCCTGGGAAGGTTCCTGCCCCGGGCGGCGGAGCTGCACCTCCCCTTCTTCAAAGCCCTAAGGACCACAGAGCCCTTCGCGTGGACGGAGGAAGCGTGGAAGCAGGTTTCGGTCTACTTCACATCCAAGGCATTGCAGGGGGCTAAGCTCCGGTACTCGCAGATGGAGAAGCTGGCTTACTCCCTGGTGTCTGCCTCGCGGAAGCTCCGCCATTACTTTCAAGGGCACGGGATCAAGGTACCAACCTCCTACCCCCTGAGCTCGATGATGAGCAGCAACAGCACGGGCCGGATAAGCAAGTGGTCCGCAGAGCTCGCCGCTTTCGACATCTCGTTCGAAGCCTGGACAGCCATCAAGAGCTAGGTGCTCGCTGATTTCATTGCAGAGTGGACTTCTCCTCAGGCGGAGGAGAGACCGCTGGAGGATCTATGGGTCGTCTTTACAGATGGATCATGAGGAGCTAGCGGAGCAGGAGCCGCGGCGGTGCTGAGTTCGCCCAGCGGAGGGAAGGTGGAATGCTCAGCCCAGCTGAGGTTCCCATCGATGAACAACGTGGCGGAGTACGAGGCGCTGATCCTCGCCCTGCGGAAGGCCAAGGCCATGGGGGCTAGAAGGCTGATTATAAAGACTGATTCGAAGCTGGTCCAGGGCCACATCTCCAAAGAGTTTCAAGCCCGGGATGCTGAAATGTCCAAGTATTTGGAAGTGATCCGCGGAATGGAGAAGGGGTTCGCAGGCGTCTCAGTACAAGCCATCCCACGAGGGGACAACGCGAGGGCAGATGAACTCGCGAAGGAAGCCGCAGCTGGCAGGGCGCCCGGAGGAGAAGTGATCTTCGAAATCTTAGATCAACAATTCGTGCCAGCGGAGCTCATGTGTCTGGACACCGCAGACAAAGAAGAAGAAGACTGGCGTATGCCAATACACAAATATCTGTTGGAGGGAAGTCTACCGGAGGAGGAAGCCAAAGCGAAGAGGGTCCAATCCAGATCCAGGAAGTATGCTCTAATTGATGGAGTTCTCTTCCGCCAGGGAGCATTTGCGCCCTGGTTGAGATGTATATCAGCCGAAGAAGGCGTGGAGGCTCTACGGGATGTGCATGAGGGCCAGTGCGGAGCACATCAGGCGCCTCGAAGTCTCGCCTCGAAGGTGCTCCGCTTGGGGCTGTACTGACCAACTATACTACAGGAGGCGGAGAAGCCGGTCCGCTCCTACAAGGCGTGCCAGTGGATGGGCAAGCCCGCCAAAGCTCCTCCCAGTGGATTAAATCCGGTCCCTCCCATCTGGCCCTTCGCGAAGTGGGAGGTTGACATTGTGGGACCCCTACCCAAGGGGAGAGGGGGGCTACGGTTCGCGTTCGAGGCGGTGGACTACTTGTCCCGGTGGGTGGAAGCGGAGTCGGTGGCGAAGATCACTGCCGAAGCCACACAAAAATTCTTATGGAAGAATATTGTGTGGCGCTTAGGAGTGCCGTCCCAGATTGTCACCGGCAACGGCACACAATTTGCCTCCGGAAAGTTCAAGGAGTTCACGCAAGAAATTGGAACGGAGGTGTGCTTCGCCTCCGTGGGACACCCTCAGTCCAATGGAGCTGTAGAAAGGGCAAACGGTGTCATATCCAGCGGGGTGAGCAAGAGGCTCCACAAAGCAGCAAAGGGCACCTAGCTAGAAGAGCTCCCGAAGGTCTTGTGGGCTATGCGAACGACAGCAACCAGATCCACGGGCTTTTCCCCCTACCTCTTGGTTTACGGGGAAGAAGCGGTCCTCCCAGCCGAAATCAAGGCAAAGTCTTGGAGGGTAATCTGCGGACCAAGCAAGGAAGGGAGGCTACCGCCGACCTTCAGGAGGAGGAAAGGCTCCGAGCGCTGCTAAGGATGCAATCCTACGCAAAAGCTTCGGTCAAGCAGCATGCCAAGAAGGTAAAGCCGAGAAGCCTAAGCCAGGTAATCTGGTGCTGAAGAAGGCGCATGGCCCTGCAGGGAAGTTCAATTCGCCTTGGGAAGGGCCCTACATTATAAAAGACTCCACTTCAAAAGGGGCCCATCGCTTGGTAACCCTAGAAGGAGAAGAGATCCCGCGAACCTGGAACACTGAAGCATTGAAGAGGTTCTACGCCTAAAAAAATGTGGAGAAGGGAAGCGAGAGCGGAATGAGATGTAAAGACTTTTTGCATGTAATAAAGCTTAGGGAACGCAAGTTCACGTCCCCACCCGTGGTTGTTTTCCTCACCCTTCGCGGCGGGAGGTTTTTTCCACGTAAAAAATGCTTCTGTGTAAAGTCCGCCCCGAAGCGGCCGGCTCCTACGCCGCTCCGCGCCAAGCGCCTAGGTGCTGGAGGCACGCGCCAAGCGCCATGCGCTCGCCCCACGGACCTAAGTCCACCCTGAAGCGGCCGGCTCCTACGCCGCTCCACACCAAGCGCCTAGGGGCTGGAGGCACACGCCAAGCGCGAAGCCCTCGCCCCACGGACCTAAGTCCGCCCCGAAGCGGCCGACTACTACGCCGCTCCGTGCCAAGCGCCTAGGGCTGGAGGCACGCGCCAAGCCCTCGCCCCACGAAGCTAAGTCTTAAGCTCATCCGATGACATCATAAAGCCACAAGCATAAAAACCGGGTTCATTCATAGATAAACATAATTCACATTGGAAGGATGATTTACATCTCTCACCCTCTTACAAAAGTCAAAACAAAAACTTAACACCTAGGGTCCCGGCCGGCTGGTTTGCCTTGCTCCGCTGCTTGGCCTCGCCGACCCTCGAACGGAGTCCCTTGTTTGCTCCTCGTCGTATGCCCTCCAGTAATCCTTGAAGAAGCGGGCGGCGGAGCGGCGTACAGCTGGAGAAGCAGGTGGAAGGGTCGGCACCTCGCCAAAGGTAGGGGGCGAAGTACCAATGCCCGCAACATGGGTGCATCCTCCGGCCTTCAAAACCTTGAAGATGGCCGTAGCTCCCAGCTGGGCGGCGTGGCTGGAGAAGGAGAAAGCCGCCTTCACCACGCTTTTGGCTGCCACCTTCAAGAACCCTGCAGCCTCGAGGCTTGAGGCAGGAGGCATGTCTGGGACTTTGATTCCGAAGCGAGGCAGCTCCGTCAGGAAAGCCTCGCGAGCCTCGTTCACCACTAGGGTTAGCCCCACCATCTCTTTCAGGAGGGTATCCCCTCGCTACTCCGCCTGCATAACTCGGATTTGCTCGTGGCGAGCACGAGCCTCGGCCTTCCGGAGGTCCGTTTGGGCGGAGCCAAGGTCCTCCCTTATCAGAGCATTGGCCCGCTCCTTCATTTCAAGCAGGGTCTTCAGCTCTTCGACGCGGTCCTGGGATTTCTTCCTCTCCTGCTCGAACTGGGTCGCCTCCAGCCTGGCCGCCCGAGCCTCTCTTTAGGCTTTGTCGCGCTCGCGGATAGCGGCGGTCGCGTCCGGGGCCTCCGCCTTTAGGTCCTCCACTTGGCCTAAGTATTTTTCTGCGAGGCTAAGAGCGGCGTTAATCTCCTTCTCGGCTTCCGCCTTCTCACGAAGAAGGTGCTCCGCATGATCCTCCGCCTCGGAGCGAAGGTGATGCAGTTCCTCCTCCATCTTCCCCACTTCGGCGTGCGTCCGCTGCGCTCGGGCGTAGGCCCCGGAGGCAAGAAGACATGTCTGTAAAATGGAGGAGAATAGTTAGTTGGAAACTCAAAGAAGACAGGGAGGCGATACAAATCAGCGTAGGAAAGCTCACCCTCGTGAGGTTGTCCACGGCAGCCTCACAGAGTTCAAGATCGTTCAGATCCTCCGTAATAGCCAAGAGATGGGGTTCTGAGAACACCCCGCTGAGGGCATGGAGTGCCGGGCGCGTGTTCAAGCGAACGAGTTGGTCCCCCACCATGAGGCCCATAGGCCGCGTGGGGGCCTTGACTTCAACCCCTGCTCTCCACAGCCTCACTTGCCTTGGCGAAGGGGCCGTCCCGGGACCTGTGGGAACATCCAGCATGGCAACCTCCACGACAGCGCTCCGTGGCGGGCCCTCCGTGTACCCGGTGTTTTCCCTGGCTTGGGAAGCAGCTGGCGGCGGGACGATGGATGCCTCCGCCGGAGCTGGCGGACAAATGGCCATTTCCACCGCCGCCTCGCCCGGCGTATCCTCCGTAGCGACAGAAGGCCCCACCTCAACCGGTTGGTCCTCCTCAGCCGCGGTCACCGGAGAAGGTGGTGGAGATTGCTCCGGAACCATGATGGGACCAGCTGGTTCATTTCCTTCCTCCTCCGAGCTCACTTCCACCGGGGAGTTTACTTCGAGAAAAGACATGGAGGGCAAAGGAGGGGAGGGGGTTGGAGCGCGCCTGCACTGGTTTGAGCAGGGGCGGAAGTTCCTTCCCCGACAATTATCTCCTCCGAGGATCCCGAAGTAGCAGGCTTCTCCTCCGCCAAGGGACTTGGAGTGTACCCACGACTGGAGGCGGGCGACGAAGGATTTCCTTCGGGGGGCGTTTGTTGACTTCCCTCGCTTATGTCGACGCTGCCTTCAGCAGCTCCCTCGCTAGTTCCTGTCCCCCCCGCCTCGCTGGCACTGCTGCTGCTGAAAGTGCTGCGGCTGGCGCTAGTGTTGGGAGAGGGAGGCACCGCGCGAAGGGGGGATGCGGCGGTTACACGAGCCCGCTTGGCCTTGGGCGCGGCGGAGGGCCCAGCCGCCCTCTTTGCGCCGCTGAAGGTGCGCGCGGCCTAATCTTCCATGCGCTTGCAGCGGGACCCCCTGACCGCCTGAACCCTCCGCTCATGCTCATTCACGTTATAGTTCCCCAACAGGCGGCAAGCCACTCGCTCCGCTGCCCCACGCCCGAGACCCTTCAAGCCATCCTCGCGGTGCACGGCCAACTCAGGTGCCCCGTCTGGCCCCGGGGCATATTGGATAAGGACTCCCCAGTGGTGGGCTAGGGGAGCCACGCGGAGCAGGCAAAATTCTTCTGCCAAGTCGCGGAAGCTCAGCTTCGCTCGTACTTGGCGCATGAGCAGGACCTGCGCTTCGTCCGCTCTGTCGAGGGAAACCTCTGGCTAATCCAATGCGCGAATGGGCCCCATGGTGCTGCAAAGCGCCGCTTCGTCTTCAGGAAGACGCTGGTAGTACCAGCGCCTGGTCCATCCGTCGGCCACTTTGCTGTTGGTGGCGAGTGCTGGAAGAACCTCTGGGCCGCTTCGCTTCACTTGGAAGTTGAGGGACCCGTAGCGGGACACCTCATCATCCCCCCACGCGCTTCTTTTGCCAAAAAGCCTGGTTGAGCGCGGCGAAGACTCGGGGGCGGAGCTACGTCTCCTCCATCCTCATGGCCCACTCCAAGATGCTGATGCGTGTGAAAGCGTTGGGGGTCAAGTGGGAGAGCTCCGCGCGGTATAGAGTGAGGATCTCCCTAAGAATCGGGGAGCACGGGAAGCGAAGGCCCGCCGCCAAGAACGCCTCGAAGATCACCGCCTCGTCGGCCTCTGGCTCTAGGATCTCCTCTTCGCCGGCGGTGCGCATAGAGCCCCGCTCGATGCGGTACTCCTCCGTCAGGTTGTCGAGTTCTGCATCTCCAAGCGCGCTCTCCCCGAGATAGCCCGTAAGAGAGGCAATGGAGGCCTCGTCCAGAAGATACTTGGGGACGGTGCGGCCGCGAGCCATGTCTCCGGAGGAAGCCGTGGTGAAAATAGACGAAGGGAGAAAGAGGAGATGTCACGGAAATCGGAGCAGGAGGAAAGCGAAAGTGGGAGAAAATTGCCAAGCGTAGAGAAAGATCGACTCGGGGGAGTGGAGGCCCCACTTATAGGATTTTACCGTTCCCCCATGGCCGTTGGATCGGACACGTGGCGACAGGAACGGAACGTCGACGCGATTTGGTCTCTGGTCGTAGGCCTGCCAGTCTAGGGGCGGCAACCGTCATGTCAATTGGACACGCGTCGCCCGCCGATTGTCAAGCGCATCTGAAAAGCAATGATGACGTCGGAACCGCCTAGGAAGAAGGGATGACAGGCGGCGTGCGAGCTAGCTGGCACACGAAAAGACTCCTCCGCCAGGGGATGACCATTGGTTAAAGTGTGTGGTGCGCTGTTTTGCATTCCCCAAGCGTCGGTTCAGGGAAGCCCCGCATACGAGACATTTTCCAAGTGTTGGAATTGCGCACCGGGGATAGGTGGTGGTTCGCCTGCTCCCCCATTTCGAGGGGAAAGGTGCCCCGCAAAAAGTTGGTCTGCATGGTCAGAGGCATGGCGGAGCAGACCTATGACCATGAGGGGCTCCTGTTGTAGTAGGGGACACCCATCCCCACGAATTAATTGGAGCAGCAAATCAGCTAGATGAAGGAGAAGCTCACCCGAAGGGGTGTCTCGTGTCTCATAGGCGAAGCAACGGCGAATCGGAGGAGTGAACTGCCCGGAGGGAGTCTTATCCCCCTCGGGCGGGGCTACCACGAAGCGATAGGTGCAAACCCCCGCGGGGGTAATGCCAAGCAAGGACGCCACCTAAAGTCCAGAAATCCTAAGTCCAGGATAGCGAAGCAATGGCCACCGCGAGGATCAGGGGGACAGAGAGTACAGGTTGTTGCAGCAGCCAGAGACCGTATCATGTGTCAGAGAGATATGACAGCTAGCTGTAACAACCCGTTCCAGGTGGCAGTAGAATATTAGTTTGTTACAACGGCCTGACTCTCTCTGTAATTTCGATATTACCCTTGCTTTAGGGAAAAGATAAGGGCGGCAGAGTCGGACCAGGGATCCCGAAGGTGTGTTTTCCTTCGATACCCCTGGGTTTGGGAGCATGTTAAGGTCTAGAAGTCTTTTACTCAATTTCCCCTTTTTACCCTCACTTTATTCCCTCAAGGAAGGGTTGTAATGGCACAGTGTAATCTGGCCCCTTACTATAAATAGCCCCCCCCAGTAATAAAGACAAGCTATTCAATTTTGGCAGGCTAGCTACTCATTAATTGCTCAGTTTCCTTGATCTGCTTCGCGAAGCATCGTACTGAGCTTCGCGGAGTAGCCCCTCATAAATTTGTTGTCTGGCTCAGGCCACCGACACTGGCGCCGTCCGTGTGGATCTGAGCAAAAACCCAACGTGAGCGAACCTGAGTGAATTTACCAAAACCCAACAAGAAGCTTCCCAGAGATGCCTCCGAAGAAGACCACCACTTCTACCGCAGGAGGATCCCGCTCCGTCGCTGTTGCTGCCCCGGTCGCCTCTGGTACCCTGCAGGAGGAGGGTGCCATCGGAGGCATAGCAGGGGAGGTGATCGTGGCCCCAGTGGCCTCTCACCCTTGGCCGCGCAAGAGGAGGGCAACGAATCCACGCGCGGCCGCTCCCCCACCTGCCCCTGTGGTACCCGTGGACCTTGTCGTGGTCGCTCCAGGGGGCCCCTTCATCGCCACACCGGCGGCACCTGCAGCTCCGGCTCCTGCTCCTCCCGCGGCTCCGCTCCTGTTCCACCCGCTGCCCCGGCTCCTGCTCCACCTGCGGCCCATCCACTGGCTGCACCCGCAGCACCCGCTCCAACCGCATCCGTGGCGCCGGAGCAGATGTCTCTGTTCCTGGCTGCGCAGGGAGCCGCGGGAGCATCCATCGACGCCCCTACTCTCTGTTGGAGCATTCTCGGCTCGTGGGGGGCCCGATCCCATCATCTGCACCATCCCCGAGCAGCCCGCGCGGGGCGCAGGAGTAGACCCAAACATTTAGGCGCTCATCGACACCAACGCTCATCGACCCAAACATCTCTAAAGGAGGCAAATTAGTTAGTTATAAGTACTCTAATTAACTCCAGTGCTTTCTTACTTGGAGGAGAGAGAAATGATAGATAGAGACTAGCTCTTAGTCAAGAGTCAGTTCATAATGAATTTCAAGATGCGTGCACATTATTATATATAGACTCAGATTATTTCTAGAAACTATGTTTTAACTAGTCTATTTAAAATATTGTTTAGGGCATGTACAAAGAAGAGTCTAGAAGAGTCTCTTAGCACATCCACCCAAGCACAAGAGACTACGCGGCGCGGCGCTGGTCAGGGACAGGGCGGGGCGGCGAGGTTCGGGAGAGGCCGGCGGAGGGAGACACAGAGACACACGTGCGCGCGCGCCCACAGAGAGAGGGGCTTACCCGGCGGCGCCGGCGAGAGGGGAGCGACGGGAGAGAGGGAGGGCTGGCAGAGGGAGAGAGGAAGGGGCGGCGGGGGGCGGCGGGAGAGAGGGAGGGCTGGCGGAGGGAGAGAGGAAGGAGGCCGATAGAGAGACACACATAGAGAGAGAGGGAGAGAGAGGGAGGGGATTACCCGTAGAAGGCCGCGACGGTCGCCGGCGTCGGAGCGGCGGTGGTGACACCGCGGGTGCCGCGAACCGGGGCGGAGGCGTTGGGGGGCCGGGGCGGCGCAGGGCGAAGAATGGGCGGTCGGGCGGCGGCTGGCGTGGAAGAGGACTCCGGGGCGGCGCGGGCGCGGCAGAGGAAGCCGAGGAGGCGCGCGGCGCTCGCGGCGGAGGACCTCGGGGCGGCGCTGGCGAGAGGGTCACGAGCGCAAGCACGAGAGACGGCGGAGAAACAGAGGGGCGCGAGCGACGTGGGGAGTTACTCGCGATCCGTATTCACAGGACATATGAGATCGTGGTTTTGGCCAAGCAGGTAGATCGGATGGCGCTGATTAGACCACGCGAGATGGACGGTCCGGATTGAAAGTTCGCACACCACCACCACCATAAGACACTTTAAAGTAGTAGAGATATATTTTGCAAAACATAAATATTGGAAATGCAAATTGAAATAAAATTTCATGATTTATTCACTTTTTATTTTTTGACCATTTTTTTTATCATTTCAAAATATTGGATTACAATAAATTTAAAAAAAAATTAAATTGAGAAATCCTTTTTAAAATATAAAATTTCTAAATTGTTTTAAAAAATTAAGTCATAAACTATTATTTCAGAATTTTAATTCCGAATTTCGTGTTTTTTCAATATGAACAAATTCTGAAATTGTACTTTTGTCTTTATTCTAGAAATTTAGTTATTTTAAAAAGTGGTAAATTTGTTTCCCATAATATTATTCACTTTGCAAAATTTTTACTTTCAAGTTGATTTTTTTTAGAAATTTTTCTGAAAATAAGTGCCTACATGGCTTCATTCGTATGCATTTTGTGGTAACGTGGCATATATCTCAGCATTTAACGGCTGTCTAGACGTCCACATAGGCAC
Organism: Raddia distichophylla; assembly: GCA_005191435.1. Taxonomy (NCBI): domain Eukaryota; kingdom Viridiplantae; phylum Streptophyta; class Magnoliopsida; order Poales; family Poaceae; genus Raddia; species Raddia distichophylla. The sequence continues at coordinate 822,322 of SPJY01036230.1, read as the reverse complement.
TTAAAGACAACTAATGGTTGGGGGCTATGATGCAAACGACAACCACTTTTAAAAGACAAAAAGTATTTTTTAACATACGGTAGTTAAGTGAGATTTGGTCACAACTTTCAAGGGGAATAAGTAATTTATCTCTTTATATAATAATGAGCAAGGTGTACTGCGCGTTTGTGCAACCAGATCTCATATCTGATATGGGCTATTTTTTTAACCTCATATTTAATATAAATTGTTTTAAAATTGGTGGCTCTGTTTAACTCTATTTTAATATAATAAATAAATAACGGATAAATAGAATGCCCTCGCTTCTTTTTTTTTAGCAAGAGGAAGAAGATCTGTCTTTGTATTAATAAAGAGAAGTTACAGACAGAGTGGGGGGAGATAATGGCCCCTCCCCCCGTGGGCCCGAAAGCCAGTCTAACTAATTACAAAGGAGGCGCCCGCAGCCTCCCAAAGGCGCAGGTCATCCAGGACCAGATTAAGGAAAAAGGCGGTAGGTCTTTCGACCTGGCGGAAAATCCTGTTGTTGCGTTCAAGCCAAATCTGCCAGATGGTGGCTGTGGTGATTGAGAGAAGCGCTGCGCTGAAGGATGTCGTTGGACCACCAGGCATTGAAGCAGTCGGTGTTTGCCTACCCAGCGGGGTCGAGGGTTGGGCGTTAAGTAAAGACGCCATCCGTCTGCAGTGAAGCGCCAGGGAAAAAGGTCCGGTTCCTCCGGCGTTAGTTGAACTTGAGTTATCTTGCGGAGGAGCGAGGCCAGCTCCGGGATCAGCTAGGGGGCGAGATTGCGCCGCAGGTCTGAGATCTAGGTGCTCTGCTTCGTTGTTTTCGAAGTCCTTTCACCAAGGAAAGTCAAGTAACGCGAAATAAACAAGTGTTCGCGAAGGTTTTTGCGAGAAATCAGAAAAGTGAATGATAGAATTTCTAAACTTTATCTTCAATGAGACAATGACATGAGATAACCGAACATTTTTCATTTTTTTTTTAAAAAAGTAACAGGCGAGAAGCCTATTTCATTCAAAAGTAATAAGGGAGGAGAACACAATTTTAGGCAAAGCCTAGAGATCTGAACAACAGTAAAGAAACGGCGCTATGCTCAACGCTGCTCACTATACAACATCAACCATAATCTATGTTAGCTATGGCAAACTGTGGCATCAATCGAAATAGCCCCTACATCTGGCCATCTGAACAACAGTTTTCATTAAATTTTTCAAACAGTAATTTGGTCGTTGGTCGTTGAGTAACTGTATTAAATTAAGTTTGAATAAAAGACCATCAATTTAATAAAGAATGGAGCAGGTTCAATAACCAGTCAAAGAAGAAAACCCCCATCATATCTTCAAATAGTGTGAGCCTGATAATTTCTTGCCAGACAAAGTACACCCCCTGCTAGTAGCAGCGCACAATACATCATTTTCCCCTATATAATTTCATTTCCTCCCCATTAGTACTGCCATTGTTAAAAGTTCCAATGGGCTAGCAGCATCCCAGCCATCCCTCTACCCGGTCCCTTTATATAACGCCTCCCCAGACTTCTACTCCTTTTCAATCTGTCTTTGTCTCTGCCTTTGCCCCCTCCTCTTCTTCCTTGCCCTTTTCCTGCTCTTGCTCTCGCATTGGCTTGTCACTTGTGATGGGGGCCACTTCTCCTTCAGGCCTGGAGCTCACCATGGCTGTCCCCGGCCTCAGCTCCTCCTCTGGCTCAGGTAAGCCCAGGAGACCACCCGGCAGCTCTCTCTCTCTCTTCCCTCCTCCATCCTACACCTCCAAGTACGTGATCTCCAATGTGGAAGTTCGGCCAGTTCATCGCCTAAAGCTTGCCATTTGCCATCATATACCAACATATACCAATACATGCATACTGTTTCTAATGCATAGCACAATGTTTCTAGGGGAGCTGGCTGATGCCTTGCCGTGCTTTCCTTGGCAGAGGGGTTTGGAGGCGGCGGCGGCAACAACGGCGGTGGCGGCGGGAACATGAGGGACCTGGACATCAACCAGCCGGCTAGCGGCGGCGAGGAGGAGGAGTTCCCGATGGGCAGCGTGGAGGAGGACGAGGAGGAGCGCGGCGCCGGCGGGCCCCACCGCCCCAAGAAGCTCCGCCTCACCAAGGAGCAGTCCCGCCTCCTGGAGGAGAGCTTCCGCCTCAACCACACCCTCTCGCCGGTCAGTGCCGGGCCCTGTCCCTCCCAAGATCGTCGTGCGCACGTACGCGGTACTTGCACCAGGATCTCCCTCGCTCGTGCAAGTGCAAAACCTATAGCTGATTTGTTCTGTTCTCAGTCCACACGGATGAATCCTGAGCTACTGGATTCGCCTCGGTGTTTTTTTAAGCTCGCTAGTTAGTTACTTACCCAACGGGGCATGGGCCACTCGTTGATCATTGAATGGCACTGCTCCAGTGTGAAATCCTTGGATCTTTTGACGATCCATACAAAGCCAATATCTTGGGTAGTATATATACTATATAGTACTACTATTCCACTAGCTAGCACTTATTGAGGAGGCCTTGAAATAGAGGGGACCCGGCCGGTACGTACACACCGTACAACCTCTGATCGCCTGGCGCAGTACGTGGGGCCGGTGGGGGCGCATAGAAGTCTATAACGTTGGTCTTTACTTGTTGTGCAGCGCAGTAAGTAATGGGCCTAGCTAGCGATGGCCAGCCAGGGAGCGCAGTCAATTCTAATTACTCCATGCATAGGTTTGACTAGCAGGGGGCGCCGGTGTCTTACTCCGATTTACTGCTCATGCGCTTGCAAATGCAATATGCTCTGAGAGGGGCCTGTGCCTTGGCCAGCGGTTTTAATGGCGTTGGAAAATGGAACCCCTCTTGCATGCAGAAGCAGAAGGAGGCGTTGGCTACCAAACTGAAGCTCCGGCCCAGGCAGGTGGAGGTCTGGTTCCAGAACCGCAGGGCAAGGTAAAAAATGGAATCCCCCTCTTCATGCTTTGTTACTTCTGCATGTGTGCACTTACTCTTGCATTGATCCATCTACTACAAATCTATGACAAATGCTAGTACATATATATTGGTGTATCTATATAGTCATATATGCTCTGCGCTCCACTGTTTAATCTTGGAAATGATCTAGCAAGCTGTCCTCACGGCTCACGAGTGCCACCGTCGGCTGGGCTGATTTTTTTTTTTTTGAACAACTCCTGCCATGTATTGATCAAAAGTAGAAGAGGATTACAGTGTGGGGGGAGATATAGGCCCCTCTCCCATGGGCCGCTGAACACAAAGGACTAACTAATTACAAAGGGGGCATCTGCGCTCTCTCAGAGTCGCAGGCCGTCTAGGAAGAAGTTGAGGAAAACTGTGGGCGGCCTGTCCGCGTTGCGAAAGATGCGATTGTTACGCTTAAGCCAAAGTTGTCACAGAATGGCTGAGATGACTGTGAGGATGCCGTTGGGTAAACAGAGTGGCTGGGCTGATATTTTCCTTGCTAAAATTTTGCAATAGCCCCTCTGTGTGTCAGACACTCAGACTCGAGCCGCACCCGCACACACATGGCCAAAGTTTCACGTGCTAGTACTACGTACACTCCCAGTCTCCCACGTACTCTACCGCAAAAAACTTACAAAGACCGTGCGTGCATGCATGCACCATTCCGCGGCGATTATCATGGTAGCAAGGGATTAATTAAGGCCGTATAATTAACAAGCTACCTGCAGTCCATACGGATATGCAAAGATGTTATGGACACATAGGAGTAGAATACTGTACATTGGGAATGCTCTTAGCTCCAAAGTACGAGTAGATGCAATTAGCGTTAATCCAAAGTCGAGTTTTCCAACAGTGCTGCTCCGGTGGCTACGAACCCATCTGACTCCAACATAATCATGGATCGTTCCCTCCAGTAAGGTGGCATGGATCCGTGGCCATCCGTCTTGAACCTTGTACTGCACCTAAGATATGGGACAACAACAACTAGGTAGATTCTCTAGCTTGATAAAGTAAGGCTGTTCCATCTTATTTTTATGATACTGATCACGTCTAATAAGATTCTCTAAATATAATTGAACACTGAGCTAATCTTGTCTGAAGGCTAGCATCGCCACGTGGACTAATCGGCACGTGCTAGTTGTCATTTATTAGAGTAGTAGTGCTGCTACAACTTGACCCTAGTTGAGATGGCTCAACAAGTCTCGTGAAGACGAAGTGACTGATTCGTATGCCAATCCCATCTCATCCAGGCAAAGTGACCGCACTTCACTCTACGTCGAGGTGACAATGTTCTTGGAATGGGCGCCTAGGGTCAAACTAAGTAACGTGTGTACTCTAGTTCATGCTATTTTAAACTCCCACAGTTACTGATTAACACTCCTAATCTCCTTTAAATACTCTAGTATGCAATTTGCTCCGTATGAATAAAATATATAGTTAATGTAGCACAAGATAATTGTAGACTTCACATAAGTGTATGGCCTGTGCCTAGCTAGCTGCTGTAGTAATCTTGTCATGTTCCAACATTGCACCGTTAACTTCAGCGAGAAAGAAGTTCCTCCATCAATCATGTGACCGGGAGACAATTGCTACTATAATTAAACCCTTAAATTAATTATGTCTGCTCTTTGGAGTTTGCACTTTGCACATGCATGTACAGGTGAGTTGCTCACTTGCTCTAACAGTAACTTGAGCTATGTATGTACTTGTGCCGTTGTGCGCGCAGGACTAAGCTGAAGCAGACGGAGATGGAGTGCGAGTACCTGAAGCGCTGCTTCGGGTCGCTGACGGAGGAGAACCGCCGGCTGCAGCGGGAGGTGGAGGAGCTGCGCGCGATGCGGGTGGCCCCGCCCACCGTGCTGTCGCCGCACACGCGGCAGCCGCTCCCGGCGTCCGCGCTCACCATGTGCCCCCGCTGCGAGCGCATCACCGCCGCCACCGGCCCACGCGCCGCCCGCCCGCAGCCCTCCGCCGCCGGCCCCTTCCACCCTCGCCGCCCCTCCGCCGCGTTCTAGGGCTTAGGGCTGACTAATGGTGGTGACGTAGGCCAGGTGGTGATGGGCCGGGTCAGTCTCGTGTAAATTGAAGGAGAAAAATTAGGCTTGGGAGCGTAGGGCTCGTGTGGGGTTTGGATGCGTCCCCCATGGGCCGTGGGTCGTGGCCCGTTTTATTGTGGACAAAAAGTTTGTAGTTTCTTGCTTGTTGTGGTGATGGATCGCGTGTTGTTCTCTCAGAAAGAAAATGTTTTGTGTTTTGCCTTGCCTGGGTACGTTGGGCCGTTCTTTTACGGTTTTTCTGAGTTCTTATTGTCAGCTTCCGGGCCGTGGCTGTGAAGCTGCGCCCCTTGATCCAAATGTTGTTTTTGGGCCTAAATTTGTAGACCTGGTCTCGATAATGCAAATTGTGATTGATGGAATCAATAGAATCGGCGCGTGTAGATTGAAAAAAGGAAAAAGTCTATATTACACCATGAACAGTAACCCTTCGTTGACATACCCCCCTGAAATACGAAACCAATATTCCACTCTGTAAAACCACGAAACCGGCGCAAATAACACCCCGCAATAGTTTTAAGTGTGGTTTTTTTCCACGTGGTGGGTGATGTGGCATTCCAGTTAAAAAATAAAATCAAAATAAATAAATCTCTCTTCTCTCTCTCTTCCCCATCTCCTCCATCTCCTCTGTCCTCTCCACACCATGGTTCCCCCTCCGCCGTCTCCCCGAGCCTCCCTACGACATCCACAACCTCTCCTCCCGGTGCCTCCCCTGCAGCCTCCTCACCGCCACGGTGCCATCTCCTCCGCCGCTGTCGCCCCTCCCTGCGACCTCCTCCCCACCACCTCCCGGCGCTTCCTTTGCGGCATCGCCTCGCCGTCGTCCCTCCTCGTGGCATGCACATCACCGGCACCCCTCCCGGTGCCATCCATACCGCTGCTGCCCCTCCAACCGGCATCCCTACCCTTGTTGCCCCTCCCCACAAAAAACCTTCCTTGTTTCGCCGCCATAGGCCCACACCAGCAGCAACAAATGGAGGGCGGCGGTGGGTTCCAGGTGCAAACGACGGAGGAGAAGATGATGGCTGAGGCGACATGGCTGCCATGGTGGCGGAGGTTTCATCAACGCGACGGCTTCATCAACCTCCATGAGTTCGTCGCCCTCAACGCCACTGAAGCCGGCGACATGGCTGCCATGGTGGACCTTCGCCACACCTTCAGGGTCTTCCATGCCGACGGCAATGGCACCATCTCCGCCGTAGGGGAAGCCGACAGTGGGGGTGACTAGAGGATGTTGTAGAGGGAGGCTAGAGGCGGGGGAGGCCAGCAACAACGGGGGCGGCAAGGGAGGGTGGAACGAGAAAGGAGTATCGGGGAAAGAAAGAGATAAGAAGAGATTAGAGGAGAGAGAGAGAGAGAGAGAGAGAGAGAGGGAAAAGGGTGTGCGCCTTACATGTGGGCCTGTCATGGCCATGTCATGCTCCGTGGCCATCTTGCACGCCACGATGGCAAAACCACTCTCGAAACCACCTCCAGGGGGTTATATGTACCTTTTTCACAGTTTTGTGGGGGGTAAAATACCTGGTTTTATAGTGTAGGGGGTATGTAGACGAATGATCATAGTTCAAGGTATAATATAGACTTTCCCTTAAAAAAAATAATTGAAAAAACATGTGTCTTGCAAGAGCTGCCGCAGGAGTTTAACCATGCTCACGTTTAATGGGACGAATTTCCTTCGTCTCAAAAATGAAAAACTCCCTCTTGTAAATGCTATCATTCCATTTTGAAATGAAATGGCAAAGAGCTTATCCCCCATTAAGCTACGATTTCCTAGTCAAAATATTTAGATAGAGCATGTACAATAGTATACATCAACCATCTCAAACCCATATTCAAGGTTTACCATTTAGGATGTACGATGATGTGAAGGATAGACTGAGAGTGTGCATAGAAATTTAGGTTGTTTTCAACACAATACAAGAGTTGATTTTATAAGCGAATTTTAAAAAATTATGTATGAGTAAGCTGTCTAAAAAATATATGACCATCTCTACCACTATATAAGTTGTCTCCAATGCTATTTACAAGTAACATGACAAATGATTGGAGATAACTGTTGTCTCAACCATTATATATGACCTTACGTGACGGTAGCCAGTTACCCTACTTTCTAACACAGAACTACATGCAGCCTACTCCGTTCCTGTATTATTGAGTCATTTTTTCCAACAAGTAGAGCCTTAGAGCTGGGCATTCTGATTTGCTTGGGATCACTTCAGCAACCGTTAGTGCCGCACAACAATGGCTATTCATAGGTGGAGAGGGTCGTGGCTTGTGGGGCTCCACTATATGGTTGGGTTCTCCTTAGGGGCAGGCACTGGTTTGCCGATAGACCATGGTGACCATGGAGAGGTCGGATGAGGCGACAGGTACAGAGGGCTGCGGTGGCTAGCTCAATGGGTGGACAAGGATGTGTTGACGAGGCCGCTGGAGAGGGCAATGACAAAGAAGAGGAAGGGGATTGTTGAGCCACGCCGGATTTTGGGAACAGGCGGTGGAGATCTAGGAGTGTGTGTGGTAGAATAGGGGTAAATTATGTGTGCTTGCTGTAATTGTCAACGAGGCAATTCCAACGCAATATTTCATACGGTGTTTCTTAGAGGAGAGAGTGTATTTAATGAAGGCTTCGAAACAATGACCATAATACATAGTTTCTTTTTACTGTTTCAAACATTAGTTAGCATTGCAAGGTGGTTTAAATTGTTGAAACGGAAGCTACCTCTCCAATGCTAAATTCATCGTTTCTTTGTCTTCAAACTTTGTGAAGAAACCGCTTCAAATAGTAGAAATACCGTCTCTCTCTCCACATTAATTCATCTTCAACTCAGCAAATATGCTTTTGTGCCATCATAGGAAACCCTCTAAAAAATTAGAGAGAATTCGCTATATGCCACTGAAAAATTTTTAAATTCCCTATCTACCATTGAAAATTCTCTTCCCTTACATGCTACCGGTTTAAGTTTTTTGTTCCCTCAGTGCCACTCAAGTTGTAGAGGATATAACGGAGTTACAAAATGACCATTATACCCCTGCCTTTTTAATATGTTACAAAATAGAAAAATTCATAACAATAGTATAAAATTCATAAAAACATGAGAAAATTTATACAGATTCATAAAATTATGTATAGCCAAATTTAAAAGAAAAAATTTAAAATTTTGGATGTAAATTTTATTTTAAAGTTAATCAAACCTACCATGCCTCATGAAAAGGAGAACAAAAGCCGAAAATACCAAATGTTACAAATATTTGAATAGCAAGTTGTGCATGATTTTACATAAATTTATAAATTCGAATTACTCAATTTGGAGTTAAAATGAAGTAGATATGATTTTTGAAGTTTTAAACCGAAGGAGCATTTTAGACAATAATGAACTTTTTAAAGGCTAAAACTAACGTACTTAACGGCAGTGGCACTGATGGAAGAGAAAACTTGAATCAATAATATGTAAGGGAAGAGAGAATTTCGAGTGGCAGATAGGAAATTATAAACTTTTCCAATGGCACACAGGAAATTCTCTCAAAAATTTATGTTGGAACTACCCTCATGAATATGAAGCAACACACCTGGTCGCATGATACCAAGGAAATTCTTTATATACGTTGGCTGTTGGATTTTCAATTGTCTCACTCTCACACTCATATATATACATATATTACATGCACCATCAGTAATCTATGCTAGTTGGTAATTAATGTTGGTGTATCTAAGTTTTCGCAGCATATGTTTTAAAGAACTGGCACTAGTAATCTTATCTGGGCTGGTTCTAGATGTATCGTTATATATGACCTCTTTTGATTCAGGGAAAATCGTAGGGAGGGCTACATATATTGTATCATTGTACATGAGCAAGAGTTTAATCAATAAAAGATGACATATCTATATACTTTGTCGTGTTCTTATAATTGCTCGTATTATGTGTTGTCGTATTGATCTACTCGTCAGCAACGTGACGACTAGGAAAAATTGGATTTTTGCCCCAAAGTTCATCTGCCTTGGTCTTTTTACCCAAAGTTGACATGCCTTGGTTCTTTTGCCCTGTGTAGACCAACTTGGGACAGTGTTCACTTTAGGGGGGCTTTTACAAAATCAGCACCTTCTCCTCCACTTTCGGCGTGCTCGACGGCAGCTCAGGCGCAACGGCTGCGACAGAGGGCAGCAGCGGATGTCGGCAACGGTGCGGCGCGGCGCGGCGGGCTCGGGGCAGCGGTGCAACGAGGTCGAGCGGAGGCGGCGGAAGGCGCGCAGCGGTGGACTTGTCGGCGACGATTCCAGCGAAGCGGCGGGGTCAGGGAGCAGCGCGGTGGGGAGAGGAACGTGACGGCGGCGCCAATTTGGGCTGGGGGTGAGCGAGGAGGTGGCGCGGCGTGCAGGGACGGCAGCCATGGCGGCGTCGCGGTGGCGACCTCACTGGTGGCGACGCAGAACCAGGGGTGTCTTGGGGAAGGTAGAGAGGAGATAGGGGATGGTGAGGACGGCGACGCCTTGGCCCGAGGTTGCGCTAGGCGGCGATTCGAGGGAGGACAAGGCGGCTCCCTGTGGCGGCACTCCGGCAGGGGCGGCAAGGGCGAGGCAGCAGCGGCCAAGGAGGCGGTGGCTTTTGTTGAAGAGGCGCCCCGCGTTGGAGGGGAGGCGCGGCCTCGGCGGCGGTGCCGGCTGCATCGTCGTCGTCGGTGATGGTGAAGAAGAAAGGGGCGGCGCACCGGCCTAGCCCACATCGAGGAAGGAGGCGCCGCCGGCGGCGGCGCGCCGCGCCGAGCGTGAGGTAAACGTCGACGTCGGGGACCCACGCCGGGGCTAGGCGGCGGCACAAACATCAGGTTATGGGCGAGCCGGTGGATACGAGGGAGAACGGGGCATCGAGCTGCGGCACGCCGGCCACCGACAAGGTTGGTGAAGACGACGCACGGCGGCTGCGAGAAGGTGTTGATTTTGTAAAAGCCCCCCTGAAGTGAACACTATCTCAGGTTAGTCTACACAGGGCAAAAGGACCAAGGCATGTCAACTTTGGGTAAAAAGACCAAGGCAGATGAACTTTGGGGCAAAAATCCAATTTTCCCTGACGACTACGGATTTCGCAGCGGATTTATGAAAAAAATCGCTTTTGCAGCTTGCCTTCCTCAAATGTTGAAGCGGCACTCGTCTCGCTGCATGCCGACCGGTATTTAGGGGCTGGTCGCCGCCAGAGGGATGAGTATAACTCTGTGTAACGATTTTTTTTTTTAAGAAGAAGGTCAGAGACCATTCATTGATCATTGATCATAAAGGGAGACAATACAGTCTCAATTACAGAGCAGTCCACACAAAGACCGATAATACATCGAGACTCCATGCAAGACCTATCAGTAAAAGGGCCTATGCTGCTACACAAATTCCTGCTACCCTTCATCGAAGAAGCACCAAGGGGCCGCTAGAGACGACGCCAAGCAGGGCACCACAAGCCGTCGCCCAACTGCGGGTTACAACATCAAAGCATGCCAAGACCTTTCACCCCGCGACCGGAGCGATTAACCAAACGGATCTGTAGCAAGAGGGCATCCCCGACGTGGCTTGAAAGAGAAGGCGCCTTCCGCCGCCTCCGCAGCCACCCGGATCGGGGACTACACGAGCCCCCGCGGCGCCGCCACACGAAGGGCCAGCAGGGCCTAGAAGAGCAGCAATATGGGTGTAGCCCCCCACCCTTATTCTGAGGACTGCCTCCAACCCTGGAGACTCGAAGAAGATGAAGTTCACTGAGGTAGTTGCCTCGCCCGCCTCCATCGAGCGGTGACCCGGCTGAACAGAAAAACCAAAGGAGCACAGAGCCGGTCACCGACGCACACGGGACACAGATGAGGAAGGCGAAGGCGCCAACAAGCAGTAGCTTCATCACGCCAAATCCCAGCTTTGGAAGTGACACGGTGGCCATGGCCATCACACAGAGATCCGCCTCCGAAGAGCCCGGCCGGACCAATCGGAGGGGAAGACACACTCCGACAGCAACCTTCGAACATCGACGCTGACGCCGCCGCCGCTCTGAAGGGATCTAAGGCCGAGAGGGGGGGTGAATCGGACTATTTTAATTTTATTCGCTTGTTGAACTTGGTCAATTAGTCAAGTTTAAGCACCCAACTAGCGAACGAGCCCTACACAAGTCTAGTAGCGGAAGTAAACACAAGTGCGAATAATAAAGGAGACAAGAGGGCAAACCGATCTTTTTACCGAGTTCGGTGCAAGCACCTACTCTCGTTGAGGAAGCTCGCCACACAGGAAAGCCCGGGACCCTTTCGTCCCTAATCCTCAATCCACTAGAAGAAGTTCGTTCCCGAACACATCGGAAGGGAACTCCAACTTGTACAAGAATCGGCAGCCTTCACACGCGAAGGACCCCGAAACACCCGACTTCACAGGCGAAGTCGACCTCGAGCACACCGAGGATTTAGCACATCTCCGACGCACTGGAGAAGACGATGCACCGGCTACGCCTAGCCGATGACCACCACGTTGGTGGGTTTGCTTGCGGTTCACGTGTCGATGAAACTTGTGGTGGAGTTGAATCCCGGTGACAAGAAGTCCAAGAGCACAATACCGGAAGCACAACTAGACCACCACCTCTCCCACCATCGAGCTAGTCCAAGAACTCATGGGGAAGGCACAAGAACTTCGGGGATGACCAGAGGAGGCAAAATATGGCTTCTTCTTCTTCCTCTCTTTCTCTCCCTCTCAATCTCAATCTCTCATGTTGGATTTAGGGAGATGAAGGATGAACTAGGGAGGAACTCTCACTCTCTCAGAGCTTGGGGATGAACAAATGAGCTCGCTCAAGTCTTTCCCATGACATCCCACCTATTTATAGGGTTCAGGCTGGGCCAATGGACGAATGAGATTAATTTGGAACGAGATCAGACGGCTAGCAGTAAATCAACTTAGGCTGGAAGGGCTTATTGGACGCGTCCGACGGGTTTATCGGAAGCCGTCCGATACTCCTCACTGTGCAACTCCGGATCTGGAAAAACGATGCCCACCATGTGTTCGATCGCGAGCGCAGCCGGCATTGGACGCGGCCCGATGACCTGGTCATGACAGGGTGTACCTAGGTTCTTGTCTTGTCTTGTCTTGTGTCTTGTCAGTCTTGTGTCTTGTCTTGTTGTCTTGTGTCTTGTCTTGTGTCTTGTCTTGTGTCTTGTCTTGTGTCTTGTCTTGTGTCTTGTCTTGTGTCTTGTCTTGTGTCTTGTCTTGTGTCTTGTCTTGTGTCTTGTCTTGTGTCTTGTCTTGTGTCTTGTCTTGTGTCTTGTCTTGTGTCTTGTCTTGTGTCTTGTCTTGTCTTGTCTTATGTCTTGTCTTGTCTTTATGTCTTGTCTTATGTCTTGTCTTGTCTTTATGTCTTGTCTTATGTCTTGTCTTGTCTTTATGTCTTGTCTTATGTCTTGTCTTGTCTTTATGTCTTGTCTTATGTCTTGTCTTGTCTTTATGTCTTGTCTTATGTCTTGTCTTGTCTTTATGTCTTGTCTTATGTCTTGTCTTGTGTCTTGTCTTGTCTTGTCTTATGTCTTGTCTTGTGTCTTGTCTTGTCTTGTCTTATGTCTTGTCTTGTGTCTTGTCTTGTCTTGTCTTATGTCTTGTCTTGTGTCTTGTCTTGTCTTGTCTTATGTCTTGTCTTGTGTCTTGTCTTGTCTTGTCTTATGTCTTGTCTTGTGTCTTGTCTTGTCTTGTCTTATGTCTTGTCTTGTGTCTTGTCTTGTCTTGTCTTGTCTCGTGTCTTGTCATGTCTTGTCTTGTCTTATCTCTTGTCTTATCATGTCTTGTCTTGTCTTGTCTATCTTGTCTTGTCTTGTATCTTGTCTTGTCATGTCTTGTCTTGTCTTGTCTAGTCTAGTCTTGTCTAGTCTTGATCTTGTAGCTTGATGTCTCTGTTGTCATCAATACCAAAACTTGATCTTACAATCTCCCCCTTTTTGGTAATTGATGACAACACCTGTAAGTCTCCTGCATAGCTAACTCAACCAGCAAATGTGTCTCGTGCAGTGGGTTAGTTCCAACAAAGGTGATACCAATTGAGATTACTTCACTTGAAATAACAACTAGGCATAAGATCAATTGAAGTGCAATGCAATGCAAGACTAACACCTAGCTCCCCCTAGGTCATTGCCTATCAAGTGAGCAACACACAGATTTGCAAAATTTACAATTTCTCCCCCTTTGTCATATTTTCCACTGTTCTACTCACTTTTCTCCCCATTGCTTGCCACTCATTCATTTTTCT
>SPJY01036230.1:794754-808317 GCA_005191435.1 Raddia distichophylla | reverse complement strand
TAATGTATGCTATACGAAGTTATTACGAATGCACCATTCAGTCGGAAAACCATTGTACATTGATCATTGTATTGGAATGTAATAAAATATTCCAATTTTAAAAATTTAAATACAATTTTTTTGTTTTAAATATATATACATATATTAAACCTAACATTAATTATAAATACAAATTATTTTTAAAATAAGTATGCCAAAAAATAACATTTTGTACCATATATATTTTCCCCAAAATTTGGTTTTATTTTTAATTTTTGTTTATTTTTAATTAAATTGCTAAATAAACAACTCTGCAAATTATGAAAAATATTTACAAAATAAAAAAATTCAATGGGCCAGCCCACCAGTGCAGCATGAACTATTCTCGACGGCCACATGCTGGCCGTCTAGATTTATTCAATCTGATGGGCCAGCCCATAGAGTATTCACGACGGCTTAGTCCTAGCCGTTGATATAGAGCATTCCCGCGTTCGCGAAAAACAAAAAAAGACGAGGGCGCGGGCCTCTACGACTCAATCTCGACGGCTTTTTGTTGGCCGTCGAGATTACTTTAGGTTTATCGACGGCATAAATTCAGCCGTCGAGATTATCTAGTCTTTGTCGACGGCTTGTTTTAAGCCGTCGAGAATAATTTTGGCCGTCGAGATTTCACGCGATTCCTGTAGTGAGCTCCTCCTGCTGGCTGCCTTCACTGGAGTTAGGGTGGCGGAGGGAGCATGTGCCGGGCATGCACGGTGGGGGAGGCGAGGAGGGGTGGCTCGTCCGAGATGAACTTCGGAGGCGACGGCGATTTTAGATTTGGAGCAAGACGGGCGGAGCGGAGAGTGCGGAGTGTCGGGGGCAATTTAGGAAAACAGAAAATCGGTTGAAGTATTGACCACAGGACGACTTAGAATTTGGGAAAAACGAGGGGGGCCAGAACGAACTATAATTCGGTACAGATGGAGTACTACAAAAGAAAAAAAAACGTAGCATCACATTAATTCACATGGGTGATACCGCGAAACAAACTGGAAGATAGAAAGGGCTGGTAAGTAACATGCGTGTATGGTCCATGTCGTCCAACAGAACATCTCTTCGTCACGCGTGGGCCGGTTTGCGATGGTCCAGTCCCTAAACCGGACAAGGTACTGGCCTATACCTTAGACTAAAGGCTAATTGGTCGTGCGCCACTGCTGCGCCCATACACCAATGAGAGCATGTACAATGCTACACCTCAGCAGTCTGTAAGCTGTCTCTAAGAAATGCCAAGTCACATTTTTGCTGACATGGACAGTAATTAAAGAAGAGAGAGAGGAGAGTCGTCGCTTGAGCTAGCGACGTCGCTAAGCCGCCTGCAGTGACGCACCGCATGCAGCAGCGCGCGGGAGCAGCATGCAGCCAGCAGCGCGCAGGAGCAGCATGCAGCCAGCACCCAATGAGAGTACAGCACGCAGCCAATTGCATGCCTATTTTATTTTGTTTTGCTATATTTTTTAAATAGTAACTCTGATTAACGAACCGATTTAAAAAATGGGTTCTTCATATTTTTTCAAACAAAACTAGACCACACTTGACATATAAATTTTTTTTTTAAAAAAATTTTATTTTTGAATGTTTGATAATCTATTGTTTGTTTTTATTTTTTCTCTATGCAAACATTAAATATCTATGTAGACAGCTTATAGACAATCCATTGTATGGGTAGTCTCTTATATTATCTCTAGATGACATGGCAATGGTTAGAGACAGCAGCTGTCTCAACCATTGTACATGCTCTGATGTGCCGCAGTCGTCCTTACCACAACGACCATGATGAAGAATCGATCGGTGACTATTGATCTCCTTTAAACAAGAATGATCAAGACCATCGCCAAGATCGACAGATTTGCGATCGAGCAAGCAAAAAACTATATAGATAATTTTGGTGGGAATGTATCGGTATGTACGAACATCAAACAAACACATGCTAGCTGGCTATTATGCACACTAGCACAGAAAATAAAAAAACTATTGACTACAAAGTCATAGATTTTTTCGAGAGTTACAATTTTTATGTAAATATTGTTTTAATTCAAATTTGTTTAAATAAATTATAAATTTTTAAACTTGTAATAAATTTTTAAATATGTAAATTGATTCAAATGGAAAAGATATCAACTACAAAGTGATAGATATTTTTGAGAGCTATAATTTACATATAAAGTTTTTTCATCCGAACTCATATGAAAAAGTTATAAAATTTCAAAAATTTATAAATCTGTAAAAATAGTATCACCGACCGTTCTTACCTGAAATAACCGGTGATAATAGCATATTACTAGCGGTCCGGTTACAAAACCGTCGGCGATACTAGTAAAAGTATCACTGATAACTTTTTAACATAACCGCCAGTGATATAGTACCTTATCACTAGCAGATCATTTATTGACCCGTCGGTAAAAGTATCACAGGCGGTTATCAGAGCTGCCAACGTTAAAGTATTGTTACTGGCGATCATCATCACTACCGATTTTTTTAGGAGTCAGAAACGAGACAGAACCGGCCTCAATGCATCATCACTGATGGTTTTTGCCACACCTCTGTCTATCATTAGCCTACAAACCCATCAACATGCATGCTGTTATACTAGATGGCAACAAACCACCACGAGACGAGATAGGACGGCGGGAGCTAGCCGAGGGGCGCACGGGCCTGTGTGTGTACGTGCTCTACATATGCACACCCACTGTATCACTCACTGGTACGTGCACATGACGCTGTCCTGCTCATCATCTAGCTATGAAATCTACTTCAGCACATGGAAAGAAAACGGAAAGGCGGCCTACTGCTGGCCTTGTCCTTGGATGCTCTTCATCCCCTTTTCGTGCTGATGATCTTTTGATGTGGCATGTAATATGTATGATGTACAACTGTATGTTACGGATAAGTAGGATTGTTGGGTCCGCCTGAGTGCCTATTGGCCGCCACAGCTCACAGGTACTCATCAATTTTCACTGCATTCCAAATGTCAAAGGCATGTACATATGGGTATGGAATCTAAAATTAAATTATACATATTCTTGGCCACGTACGGTTATTTGGCAATCATAGAGCAGAAGCATGTCGCACGAAGAAACCCGATCGAGCTCAGATCAGCGGACTAGGTGAGGGGTGAGCCACATATTGATATTATGCACGTTAAGACAAGGGAAACCCGAGCTCAGATCTGCAGCAGTTTAGCCGCGCGACGATGTTCGCCGACAAGGCCATGCTGAACATCTCAATTAATTGCCGTGCCCCCCATCCCCATGGATGGCGTGACAAGGATAGGCACTCGTGCGACACCCAATGAACGGTCCCCATTTCACCGTACGGAACCAGTCGAGTAGTAGGTATAAACAGAGCCCACTGCTAACGGCGTGCCCAACATGCCCCTTGCATGGAACAAGACCCCGGCCGTGCAATATTACCCCTCAGTTAATCTTTTAATTTCGCTTACGAGTTTTCCCCTAATAAAATGCAACCTAAGAATTGCTCAATATTTATGATCACAACTGGCTTTTACCCTGAAAAAAATATCTATCCATCTGCCTATCTATCGTAAATAGGATAATTCATCCCATGGACATGTGATAGACTATTCCAATCAGGGACGGAGGTAGAAAAATTCTTTACAGGAGCTAATTAGAAGCATGTGGAAATTATGGCGGCCAAATAGAGCCTTGGGTGAGGGAGAAGGAGGGGGGCGGCGGCTTGGGTGAGGGAGAAGGAGGGGGACGACGGCGAGTGGGGTAGAGGGAGAGAGGGGTTGTTGGCTTGGGTGAGGGAGAGGGAGGGGGACAACAGGAGGGGCGGTTATGCGGGGCGGAGATCGTGGGAGGCGGGAGAAGGGAAACCCAGAGCCCGCGGCTTGGTGAGAATGGGATCGTTGTGGAGATCAAACGGTGTGCAGAGATCAGTATTTGTTGGATGGTCCAGATCGCAAGTTGGCAGTACACCAGTACCACCACCACCACGACTATTAGACGCTTTTAAGTAGTAGAGATTATACATGAAGATGTACATGTATTTTAGGGCTTCTATAGTTTTTTTTACAATTGTAATATGCAAACTTATATTTATTTGTGAATTTTAGAAAATCTTTACTATTTTTGTCGTAAAATCTTTAAGTTCTTGAGAATAATTTGCAAAAATACTTAATTTTTTGAGATTTTTCGATAGTATATATATGGATACATATAAGTATGCATGGAGCATGGGGGGTGCCAAGGCTCCTGCCCACACTCCCTTGTCTCCTTCCCTGATTCCAGTACATGTGAACTGTGAAAGAAAAAGAAGGATTTGAGTGTTAGAATATGTGTTTCTTGCTCCCCAAGCCGTCACATGCCTTGCTTGCTCCCCAAGCCAATGCTCCTTGCATCGTTGCGCCGCACGCACACACGACCCGTGCTTACCTAGGATAGCTCTCACATGTCTTGTAGGTATCTGTTTCTACAAACCCTTCATGGAAGATATGTATGGTACATCCTACATATATGTAATACATGATCAAGTAATGTGTTGAGTTAATTCCTTACACTTTCATGGTATTAGACGTCATCGCTATCGCTGTTGCAACCCATTCCACTACACCCCTACCCTAGCATCCACCTTACCTGTTGCCGGCCCCATGGCCAACGATGCCATCGTTCACGATCGATAATGATGTTGTTAACAGTGCCGAATCTTCTGCCATCGTGGCCCTTCGTGCACAAAACGGCCGCAATCAACCAAGCCTAGTCTGATCTTGATGTTCTCTGTGCCGCCATGGTGGTCCTCCCAACTATAGTTGTGCGGCACACTGTGCATCTACAATCCCATGATTGGCATCTTCCAACTCCAAGTTTGGTCCGACGTGTTCGCCCCTCATTAAGGACTTGGCATCCTTGGTCATCTGCCTCTATACTTAGGCTCCCCATTAATTACCGAAGCTCAAGCGCCCATCGTTGGCACTTCCCCTTTGGGGCAGTAGCATGTACAAACCCCGTGGTGCACCAACCAGTTTGGGGACAGCAGCCACTAGCACCACAACCCCCTACACCGACACCCTGGAATCATGGGAAGTGGGACCAGCAATCGTTGGGAAACTCCTTCATCACCATGAGCCTCACCACACCATCCAACACTGAGAGGTTCATCGGCACGGATGCCACTTCCTATATGGCATCTGATGTTGGTATTCTGTTGTTCTCATTACTAGCACTAGCTTCACTATTCTTCTTGTCATACTAATGCACTAGGTATACCCTTCATCGCCTTACTCAAGGTTGAGTTTACAGCCTCCAAAGAGGGGAATAGAAGACTAGATCCTGCCTTGTGGGATTTAAGATTAAATTGAGGGAGAGGGCCAAACCCTAACAAGAGCTAAGAAGAAGGCAATAGACTCGAAGGGAGGTGTGTCGGGGGTCGGGGGAGGATTTGCACGACTCTAGCAAACAAGCTGTGCGAAGAGAAAATAACCCACCCATCCTAGACGCACTAGGGGGGCCATGTGGCTTTTGAGGGTGACCAAGTGGGAGATAGCACTCTACTTCTCTCACCCACCGGCAAACGGGAGGTAATGCCACGCTTCTCCCACCCATAGCCCAATTGGGTGGTAACGCTCCAATTGTCCCAACCACAAACAATCTAGTGGGTAACTATGCATCTCACCCATCATTCAACCTCAATGTGAAACCACCCTCCGCTAGTGTCAACCTAAACCAAGCGTAGGGGGCAACCCAATACCCACCCTGTGTGACCTAGATCAACGCGGAGCTGACATTAAACCCACAAAACCAAAACCCTCAGGTTTCAACCAAATTTGAGTGCACCAAAAATACCATGATGAGGGAGTTCTTGGAGAAGAAAAGAGAAATAAAAGCCACTTTGGAGCGCCTCGCTAAGCAAAATGAAGAGCTCCGCTTGGCAACTAGGTGAGGTCGACTAGTATGTGGCAAGGGGAGATACATAGTGCAATTGCTTAAGGGCACAAACAAACAACGATCAAGTTTCGACCCTTCGGCAACTAATGCAGTAGGTGCAAGACAAGGGGGTAAAGAATAAGTAGCGTGAGGAGCTTCAGAGAGTGAAGTGGCCAAAGGAGTTTAAGATGACAAATATCTCGAAGTTCATAGGCGATACTAGACCTGGATCACGGAGGGGAGGCGGTGCGAAGTGAGCGTCTCACTGGAGCATGCCGCCAAGATGAGAAGGTGGGAAGGTTTACTAGGTGCCAAGAAGGCCAGAGGATAGCAACTACAGGACGCCAGTAGCCGTCAGGAATTGTATCGCGTGGCAGAATGATACGCGTATTGACCGTAACAACCGTGTCCCCCTGTAATCCTTTTTTAGCCTTGCTTTAGCTAAGGCGGTAGGGACATCTAGGTCATTGCCCCATGCCCGGGAGTGTTTTTCCCCGGGAGCAGGTCAGGGTAAAAAGACTTCTTGGCCCTTACTTTGCCCTTAGTCAGAGCGGTTGCAAGAAAAATGTAAAAATAGCCCTGCTATAAATAGGATGGCCCAGGTTGATGAAAGGACAAGCAACAAATTTTAGGCTAATTACTTTGTCTAAGCTCAACTTTTTCGAGTTGCTTCGCGTGTTTCGTGAGACAAACTCTTAGAAATTGATCGTCGGACTCTAGCCAACGACACCATACTAACTGATTCGAATACAAAAGAACTTGACTAATCATTCTTTGATACATAGATTGAAATGAAAATTGGCTACTACATTATACTAGATTTATGATATGAACTATATTAGAGCTTATTATTTTTAATAAGATCGCATACACCGTTATCAATAGAAGTACAAAGCCGAAGTGCGGCCTCTCCACCTCGCCACGTGGCCCTTTTTTGCCCCTGCACAGGCCACGCCGCCCTATTTGTTTGCACCCGTTAGATCGAGCAACGGGGTCGATCCAACGGCGAGCGTCCTCCGTACGCCCTGCCACCTGCTGTCTCCCCCTAGTCGTGCGGATTTACAAAAAAACCCTGAGGTTACGGGTTTTTCGTCGAGGTACCAGAATTTCACGTGTAGGTCCCTCCAAACGGCAAGCCTCTCTATGGAAAATTGCGTCCACGTCCTCCATTTTCTTCCTCACTATCTATCTAGCCCTTTTCGCCTTCGTAAGTGCATCGGAAGTTCTGCTAAAATTACCCGCATTCGCCACCATATATAATACCGTCGCTCACCCCTCTCCTGCCTCATTTACCCTTGACTTCTCGTGGAGAGAAAGTTCTACCACCGCCGCCTCTCTCCAGTGTCCACCCGGCTCACGCTGCCACTCTTCCTCATGGCGCCACCCTTCCTCTCCGTCCGCTCACGCCGCTCTGTGCCCTCTGCTCGTCAGTACGCCGGTCATCCCTCCTATGCGGCCGCCGGAACCGGTCACGGTGGTACCTGGGCTGACCAGATTCGGCAGAGCCGGCCTCGGGTGGATCGGATCCATGCCCGTCGACCTTCCGTTCCAACGCCGCTTCTCCTGTCCACCCGTCTCACGCTGCCACTCTTCCTCACGGCGCCACCCTTCCTCTCCGTTCGCTCGCGCCGCTCTGTGTCCTCTGCTCGTCGGTACGCCGGTCGTCCCTCCTATGCGGCCGCCGGAACCGGTCACGGTGGTACTTGGGCTGACCGGATCCGGCAGAGCCGGCCCCGGGTGGATCGGATCCGTGCCCGTCGACCTTCCGTTCCAGCGCCGCTTCTCCTCCTCCTCAGGTTGGCTCCGCC
The DNA here is from genome assembly GCA_005191435.1 of Raddia distichophylla. Classification (NCBI taxonomy): domain Eukaryota; kingdom Viridiplantae; phylum Streptophyta; class Magnoliopsida; order Poales; family Poaceae; genus Raddia; species Raddia distichophylla. The sequence continues at coordinate 800,606 of SPJY01036230.1, read as the reverse complement.
ACCGCTCGCCGCCGTCGCTTCTCCTCGTTAGTGGCGTCGCCCAAGCCACCTCTCTCTCTTCCTCGACAGCTCCTCGATCTATCGCCTCCTCCTCCTCCTCCTCGTCCTCCTCCTCCCGGCATCTCATCTACCAGCAATGGCGGATCTACCCAGCGCAGCCCTTGAGACGGGCGTTGGCCCCGACCGCAGCGTGATGTCCGTCAAAGGCAGATCCCCTGCCGACGCCCCTCCTCTGCATTGGCATGCCTCCTCTTCGTCGCCGCTTCCTCTTGTGCCGACCCCGGCTCCAGGATGTAGCCGCCCACGGCGGGCCTAGCCGGCCGCTATCTTGACGAGCCGCTCCATCTCCTCATCCTCCCGTGGACACCAGGGCTGCCCCGCCTCCTTCTCAGCCACCTCGGGTGATTGGCTTCGGTTGTAGAATCATTATGAAAATTGATTTCTCTGTTTATCTGTTGTCATGCATATCAATTATATGATTCTTGCATTCCATCTAATCAATGCACTCATGTTATCTCCGATCTTTGTTGTTTCCGCGAGTTCCTCTAAACAATTTAAGAACAAAATCCTCCTAGCAAAGATATCGATAGAAAAATTTGCAAAGTACAGATGATCGACTAGCATTATTCTGCCATTATTCAAGTGAATCCTGGAATGTTTCCCTCTTTACTGCTGAATTATTGGCCCTAATTATGTTAGCTATATCTTAATGCTAGGTTTCTTTAGAACACTGAAGTTCTTTTGATTTAATGAATAAAAAGACACAATTTCAGACTAACACATCCATGATGCTTTGCGTATTCCATTCTGCAAATAACCAACCAATTTTACCTACGATTACACTGCCACAAACCATTGCAAACATTTCAGGCTTTTTACCATACCTGATGCCCTCATGCCTTTGCCAAGCGATATGGCAGTGATCTTTCGTGTGGTATCCACACCAGATACGCAATTGTGTTCTTCTTTTCCCAGGCGACACTATGGTTATATGTATTTATTTTACTAGATCAGTTTCTGTGCATTTTTATATTACAGTTAATAGGTTTTTTTTGCCAGGTTCATTTTTTTGCCAGGTTCATTGAACGCCATGGATTTGACGGTTTTGTGCTTCGTGATATAAGAGAACAGTAGATAACCGGGGCCTATAGATATGTTTGTCTCAAACTCGATGCTTGGATAATTGAGCAACAATGCTTATGCATGGTGGATTGTCTCCCTTAACCAAACCAGCAGCATACATGACTCGGTCCATTTTTTTGGCAGAATCATTGTAGGCTGTGGATTTGACGGTTTTACGCTTCGTGATATAAGAGAACAATAGATAACCGAGGCCTATAGGTATGTTTGTCTCAAACTTGGTGCTTGGCTAATTGAGCAAGAATGCCTTATGGTAGATTGTCCCTCTTAACCAAACCTGCAACATACATGGCTCGGTCCATTTTTTGGCAGAATCATTGTAGGCTGTGGATTTGACGGTTTTGCGCTTCGTGATATAAGAGAACAATAGATAACCGAGGCCTATAGGTATGTTTGTCTCAAACTAGGTGCTTGGCTAATTGAGCAAGAATGCCTATATGTGATGTGTCTATTTAATACTTGAATGCCTTTACATATTCTTTCCAAAATCAAATTGCATTTGTTCTTAGGGGAACCAAGAATGCCTGTCCAGGTATTTATGGTCTAAAGAAATTCTGATCTTTGTTTTGTGAGGACTTCTACGGCTTCAAATTTCAAAAAAAATTCCAAGCTCATTCTTGCTATCGCTGTTCACGGAAAAGTATCTGACTGCATGTGTGTCATGCATTTTTTTTCTTCTAATCTTCAATTTTTGTTTATTCATTTTTACTTTGCTTCATAATAGGACATTGTCTTTGTAAGTGTTCTATATGCAGGTTGAATCACTGGATGAGATATATTGCTATAGTGCAACAATCGTCACAACAAAATGTATACATGGTCTTTGAAGTTTTAAGATAGATATGACATATGACCTTTTTCATCATTGATGTTTTCATTTGGTCCTTTTTGTCACAATTCCAACAATCAGTATTTCATCCATGGTTTGATTTCTTGACAAGAGGATATTCACTGCATGAGCTCATATCGGGTATGCACATTATACTTCATATATGATACTATTTATCCTCATGTCATGCTTTAGGCTACCTTTTTTCGGCTTATTTGTTTATTTACCGAAATCCTTATTTGTTTATAATAGAAAAACATTTAAGTTTTCGGATCCTTTTTTTTTTTCTTTTCTTCGTAAATCCATCCATGTTTGTTTATATTGAACTAGCCATTGCGCTTGACATACTTTCTTATCTCACTGTGGATAATTTTCTTACGGGTCTTCTCAGGCTCTTCAAGTTGCCTTATGTGGAATTTACTTTGGATTCTATTTATGTACACACACAACAATTATTTTTCTCTTATAATATGTATTGTTACTTTCTTTTCAGCCATGTTGACATAGGTAAAGTTCAGCATCTGTCGCTTCCTACGAACTTTGATTCCTATTATTCACTTATACATATTGGAATTACAATATGAATGAACTTGAGCTTATTACATCCGACCAGTTTCATGACTATTCATTTGTACCAATTTACTTGAAACATTAAATACATATTTCCTCAAAGGCTAATAGGGCATAGCCAATCTAGAATTTTTTAATTCATTTTTTCTATGCGACAAATACTAATGCCATCGTGGTGGAATGATATTCCAATTTCAGATTATGCTCGAGTGCATCCAAACATGCTATGCCAGTTTATTTCGACAAAGCAGAGGCGGGCGCCATGGGGGCGCATTTTCATCTAGTATGTATACAAAATGCCTCTTAAACTTATGCGGCAGTACAATTATAAGGCACCTGCTCTTCTAGACCTTCCGTCCAAATTAGCTCGAAGCGATTCTCGTCCATTGTCAGTCCCGCAGATGGCACACCACCAAATGTGAACAAACAACACAGCAAGAAGCCAAAAAGAAATCGCAGACGTATTTGTGCTCGCCTTCCACCACCCACGCCGACGATGGAATCTAGTACTTGCTGGTACATGCTACTGCGACCGAGCGTCGGAGCTCGCTCTCGCGCTGGATTCTCATCCTCACGGGGCGTCCAAACTAACCCAGCAAACAGACGTATGCTCCTGTGGTCGCCGCGCCGCGCACCAGCGAAAGGCGTGTCCACGAGCGGGCGCCGATACGTGCATGATGCGATCGCGCGCGCGTCGTCGTCGTCATCGCCGTACCAGACAGCCGGCTGGCAGCCCGCGGTCACGAGACAGACAGCGGATAACGGGCTGCTGCTAGCTAAACAGAGCGATTTGGCGTTTACATCGTCCGAGCTGTTCTACTCGTCTCCGTCCCGAGAGGCGCATGCATCGACCGATCGGGGCATGTTCCTGCATGCCGGAGGTTGCAGTCGACATGCTGACATGACCGATCCTCCCCCAAGAACCTGCCACTGTCTGTCTTCCCTTCCGAGTCGGTTATATATTGAGGTGATCGATTGCAAGGAGCCAAGGACCCATATTTCGGTTAACAAACAATTCTGTCCGCGGGCGAAAATGCCGAATTCATCAGAATTTCGTGAAACACTGAAATTCGTTAAATTTTATCAGAATTTCAATCCCTATAGTGATTTGGTCGAGCTCTGTTTGTAGCTACATTTCGATCGCGAACACAGTTCAACAAAGGACAGGTCACGTACAACCACGCTGTTTGATGGATGACATCTCATTTACACCATGACAGCCTAGCTAAACTTATGGTACAGCCAAAGATTATATGGAGAGATTATATATGTTAACCGAAACAAACGTTTAAAGAAAGGATTAGTTTGATCTCGTCAGAGCCAAGAAAGGATTCATCTTTCGTCTAGTAAAAAAATCGCATGTGAGCACACCAACTTTCGTGAAATATGCTGTGCATCTAGTAATCTCACTGTATTCTATATTTCAATCGACTTTCGCACATACACATCAGGTAAGTGTTGTCACGATTCAGTTTGATCCTCTTGCATGATTTCACTTTTTATCGGCTATTTGCATTAGAACCGACCAATAGATCGTTTACCTTTTGTTCTGTTTGTTAGTCGATTAAATCGGCTAGCTTATAGTCAGTTTACCCACTCTCTTCTGATTTGTTGATTCCATCGGCCTAATAGTTTACCCTTACTCTATTATCTAGTTAATCTTATAGGCTTGAATTGATTTAGAATTGGTCTAAACCGATAGCTTTGTTATCCTTTGACCCTACTCTAAATGACGGCCTAAAATTATGGTACCGTACCTGAAACAAAAGATTATAAGGATCATGTTATGTTGACCAAAACAAACGTTTAGAGAACTATCCATGGGGCAGGTGGTAAGATGTTTGGTTGTCAAGTTTACCACCGGGTTCAAATATCTATATGAACAATAAAAAAAAATCCGGGTCTCACTCTATAGCCATGGGGCCGAATCGCCAGATCCACACACTACAAGAACTGTCCTGAATCTCGAGGGCCAAAATGAAGCCCTCGAGTAAGTAGAAATTATTATCGAGGGCCAAAAAAACCCCCGATAAAAAAAGTAACTCGAGGGCTGACAGAAGGCACTCGAGAGAGGCCGCACCACGCCGGCGCCGTCGAACGACCGTTTGGGCCTCGGTTTTTCTCAGGGGCCCGGCCCTCGAGGTTAGACCGCCGCATAATTTTCTTGGGGGCCTAGCCCTCGAGAGGTATCCGATCGAAGGTTTATCGGGGGCTAATAATTGGCCCTCGAGAGAGCTAAATGCCCTTTTCTCCCCCGTCCCGATCCAGATCGGGTCATTTGCTCCCGCCTCTCCCGCTGTGCGCCGCCGCTGCCGCGCCCGTTGTGCGCCGCCTAGGGTAGCCCACCCCGCCGCCGCCGCCCACCGCCGCGACGCCTAGGGTAGCCCACCCCACCGCCCGCCGTCCGAGACCGACGCCGACGCTGACCGCCACCGACCGACGCCGTCACCGGTCGCCCGAGCTCCCTCTTTGGTCCTCTCCGGCGCCCACCTCTCCCTCCTCGCTCCTCTCGGCCACCTCTCCACACTCCAGCCGCCGCCGCCTCTCGCTCCTTGCTCCTCTCCGACCACCTCTCCAGAAGGCGGCGGCCGCCACCTCCCTCCTCCACCAGCCCTCCTACCTCCCCCTCATCCCTCACCGGCCCTTCTTCCTCCTACCTCCCACTACCAATCGTCGACGCCTACACGGTCAAGGTAAATCTTTTCGCGGGCTTTTTCAAGTTTGAATGTAGTTAGTCTCAAGGGGCCGTGTATAGAAACCCTCGAGATTAACAATTAGGCTAATGACATAATATGTACTATTTAGGAATGGAAACTAATTGAGAATTGTATGTTGTAATTAACTTGCTAGCGTACCTCAGATTAGTAAACATTAGTTTTAGTGCAATTTGTATTATTGTTAGTGGAAATGTTAGTAGTTAAATGTTACTAACTTTTGCTTTTCAATTGTTAGTTGAAATGTAAGTAGCTGAAGTGTTAGTAAACTTTACCCCAAGTACTTTAGATTAGTAAACTTTTATTTTAGTGAAAATGTTAGTAATTAAATTGGTCGAAAATCTTAGTATTTCAATTGTTAGATAAATGCGTTGATGGTGTAACCTAGCCGTACGTCACCCGTTCGGGAACGACACAACACGTAAGGTACCCGGACGGTGATTCGTTGGGTTCCATTACGAGTTGTGAACCACGTTCCCGAATTGTCTAGTGGACGACCCCGACATTGGGCGTCCCAGTGGACAGCCTGCGAATGATCGCCTGTGTGCTATCTGTTGCGCATCCCTTAACCTGATACGTAATTTCGGCGGCATGACCTT